>JAUZNJ010079793.1:0-24204 GCA_034780135.1 Jordanella pulchra | reverse complement strand
CTGGATCTCCCCTTCCCGGATCAGTCGGAACCACACCAGGTACCCTCCGAACCAGAACCTGAATCACCTCACAGGATACCCTGGCTAACCACACTCTCATCCGCTGAACACTTCGAGTTCCGCTTGGACCCGAACCGGAACCGGAACCAGAACCAGAACCAGAACCTGAACCTGACTCTTTGTACAAATCTTCTCAATAAACTGTTTAACTTTTCCCCTGTTTCCCGAGTGGTGTTCTGCATATGGGTTCGAGCCCTTAACCCATCATGACAGTCTGGTGGATGAAAAAGTAGTGCACTCAAAATTTCCCACAATGCACTCTAAAAAGTAGTGTGCACCCGTCGCAGCCTTAGTTTTATTTTCAGTTCCATAGTTATTAGGTTGAATCAACATGTGACCAGTACTACTATTACATCCCACATTTCTAATGCAAGGTGGGTAAGTGGAAGCTTAGCTTTTCTAATGGGGAAACTGAGGAGAGTCACTCTTCTCTGTGTGACAGCAGACGTGGGCTGCAGCCGCTGCATCAGACTCACTGTCAGTGATTTGAAGGGAGGAGCTCGCTCACTCACTGCTCATCTAAAACAGTAAACTCAGAGCGACCAATGCTCCATGTGTTGTTGCAAAAGTCTCCAACAACAACAGAAAAAAATGAAAATTGATAATTGAAAAGATTTTTCAATAGTTAAAAAAAAGAAATAGCTAGAGGGCATAGAAAGTAATTAAATATCTCTAAGTTGGCATGAGGGACAGACCTATTCAATGTGGTGACACAACATGGATTCCAACAACCTGTGGTCACTATAAAGAGGACTTGTGTTAGAATTTCTGGCTCAGCCTCATAGTTGGTACCTTCCCTCTCTGGTTGGTTTCATCATTTGTATTCTTTTTAAATATTAAATGTAGTTGGAGGCAGCCAAGAGACTTTTTTATGGACAGGAAACATTCAAACCCAAGATTTTTCTACAACTTTGTGAGAGAACATATCATGGTTTGATGAAACCAAACCAATCCTTGCATCTGTTCTACTATCTTACAGTTCCAGAGTTTTTACTGAACGTTGCCTCCTCTGGTAACAAGTTGAAATGACACAAATGATGTTGATGCTAACGAGTTAACATTGCACATATTATGTCTCTTCATTTAAAGTCATAAATAAAACTTTTCAGTCACAGCATCTTACCCATTTAGGTAAAACTCTGCACACTGGGGCCTATTTGCCTTCCCACAGCAGATCTGAACTCCCATCAGTTGTTGTCCGCTGCTCCAGCATTTACTCTTGTCCTTTTCTGTTGCCAGTCAGACTCTTTGTCTCCCTTCAGTAGACAGAAGTTTATTTTCTTACCGGAGTGAAATTTGTGACTGGGTTCTGTTTGCCCTTGTGGCTGGTCCTTTGTGATGCATCTTCAGAAGTAGTTACCTGTGTTCTTTTGCTAATGTCACAGTAACAGCAGAGACTCAACAAACTCCACATGAATTTCACATGACTGTATTAAAGCAAAGATACTAGTTGTTTCCTTTATTCCCCTCTAAATGGCTACAATTAACCAACCTCAGTTAAAATCTCACTGTATTTGTATTTTGCTCATTCATTTATTATTTTAGTTGACTTTAAACACTGAACAGGTCTGTTTAAAATGTAGTGAAAATAGACAGCTACTTAAACGATTGCTGGGAGATAAATGTCTCTGTCACCCTAAATGTCACACTTATTAATGCCAATACTTACTCAATAACTCACTTAATTACTTACTTAATATTTGTCATGGTTCCTCCCTCCCTGTCTGCAACACATAACTGCAAATCTAGAGTTTAGTTCTTCCACCAAAGGATAATTACAGGGCTTAAAACAGCAATCTATGCAATTAATTATTAATCAAGGCATATTTGCCTCAGTTGTATGGAAGGAAGCACAACATTAAAAGCTGTACTAGAGGAAGAAAATCCTGCAGTCCTTCAAAGCTGAGACACCCTCACCTAAATCATTCTTCAGAGGGTCTATATTCATCTTTTATCTGCCTGGGGTTTGAACATGTCGCTGCACACATCTTAGGGTGGTGTACTTACACTAGAAAACATGGATCAAAAGAGGACTTTATTACATCTGTTTTGGACTTAAATTGTACTTTTTGTAAGTGGGCTGGCTATAACTAAGAACAAAGTCAAGGATCTGGTGACCATTATTCGAATTGGCCAAGATGCAGCAGGACCGAGCACGTTTACTGAGGAAAACTACTCTGGGAGTCCTGCATGCAGCTCTTCGATTTTGCATTTCTATGATGTTTTTATAGCTGCAAATATAGCTGAGAGTGTGAAGCAGCTGATTCAATGTAAATTTCAAATCTTTCTATTTCAAATTTTGAGAAAGTGATGGACAATGCTTCCTACAAGCCCAAAGGAGATTCACCACTTTCTGGCAGCAACAACAGAAAGAGTAGCAGGTATAATTTTGATTGTACATTCACTATTATGGTGGCTTTCAAAGTGCAAAGAAACATATGTTTCTGTATTTAGGTCAGATCAAGACCGGTTTGTATTTAGACCACAAACAAACAGCATTAGAGTCCATTTTCAAAGCAAACTGAGACCAGTTTATAGACCGAGTCTCTGTGGTAGTTTGGTTCTCTGGACTTTATTCACACATCCACAAACATCTGGACCAAGAGGGCAGCCACACATATGTTTGAATGACAGTGCAGAGTTTAAACTCTAGATGGACGTACAGGAACATGTGGTGTGAGAGCAGCCTACGTTAGTGGTAACATTAGCAGTAGATAATAATCCTCTAGAGGGTAACAACCTTTGAACCATAAATAAAGTATATCTGCTCCAGTCAGTTCTGATTTTTAGGCTACAAGACAGGAAAATAATACCTATATAGTCAGAGTAGAGGTAGGCAGCGCAATGAGAGTGAAGATGGCAGCAAAGTTCAAACAAAATGAATCCTAAAGATTCCAAAAGGAATAATGTAGTCTTAGATATCAGAGACATCAGTGTCCAGACACTAGTAGAAGATCCCCTTTATTTAGCTTCTAGCTGAATTTTAATGGTGGTGAGAAAATATATAGTTTTATTGTTATTTTTTTAGAGAATTAGATCTTCTATTTCAAGCCAAAACTAACTGAATGGAGAAGAAGAAGAATTTTTTTTGAATGGAGAAGAAGATCAGCATATGACATCTTAATGCTCCAGACAGATTACTGCAACAGCGACATGGAAGACAGTGGTAATAAACAAACCAGAACAACAAAGGTGCAAATAACAGAAGGAAGGAAATGAGTTTCTTTTTCCCAAATTTTTACCAAATGTTCGGCTGCTGAGTTTTTTAAGCCTGACTTCTGCATCATATATCTGTGATGGATTGTATTTGAACTGGTGCAAGATAACACATGCTTTGGATTGTATAAAGGTGCAGAATTACTAAAAAATAAATGATAGTTATTCCAATCTGATAGCATTATCTAGTCAGTCGTCTTTTTTTCAACCCGACTTCCTCAATGAACAGCTTGTCAAGTCAGGGGACTCCAAAGTGCTACAATCTGTCATTCATACGCTGATGGTGAGAAGCTTGATTTGCAACCACAGCTGTCCTGGGGCACACTGCGTCATACACAGGCAGCACTGGGCCCTCTTTCCACCCCAAGTAGACGCTGTATGAGAAGTATGTTACCCAAGGACACAACAGCTGAGATGTAGCTGGGGTTTAAACCTGAAACCCTCTGGTTGCAGGACAAACTCCTGCATGATGCATGCACCACCGTCACCTCAAAGAGGGTGTAAGAAAAACCTTTTTCTCATTAGATATTGATACATCAGAACAACCTTCCTTGTTGTTGTCAGTATGCTTTATGTAAATGAACCAGCTGTGCAACAACACGTTGGTTTGGTTATGGCTATTAAAACGTGCCTCAGTCAATTAATATAAAGTTACACAAAGTAATTATTATTAAAAATAATTATCAAACAACTGTCAGGGTACAACTTACTAAATTACCTGTGGCAGTCGCATATTTTACGAGTCCAAATCTAAACTTTACTAGCAGGAATCAGATGTTTTTAAAAACCAGACCGGTTGCTGTTAATCTCATTAGGCAGTAAAAACCGGAGTGACTTTGTGCACAACTGTTCTCTAACAGCAAGACCTCCATACACATTCAAAAAAACACACAACTTTTTATCCAAAATATATGAATTTCTTAACAAAATACTTGAACTTATCTGTGTATCTATTTAGCTAGGTAAGTAACAACTAAACACACAAAATATTGATCGCTCATTGATCATAATTATGCTTAGGAAAGCTAAACATAAACACAAAGTTAAACAGTTTCTCCTCAAAAGTGAGCAATATGACTGTGAGCCATTGCCTAGATTTTATATATAGATTTTATATCGAATACATTTTCAGAAGCGACGCTGTCCTTCTATCAGGTATTTTTAGTGACCAAATTCTGCTTATTAGTATTTTAAACAGCAGTGGTAAATGGCTGCCAAAGACTGACAGCAACGACTCATTGAGCATTATTCTGATAATTTTCCAGTAATGAAAATGACTAATGAAATAGTAGGATAATAAAACAGCACAAGAAAAGAATCAACAGTCAGTTTATATGCCCGTCAAGATGCACACTATCTTTTACATTTAGCCTTTCTGATGATTTACAACTGATGTTTGTTCTACACAATGGAAGCTATTTATGTTTCTCCTTCAGTAAGAACAACAATTTTCTTGATCACTCATTGCTTTAAGATGTATTTACATTACACTTAATGAGCTTGTGAACTTGAGCCTGTGGCTGTTTGCAGCAAATGTTGGATGTAACAGTTTTAAGCCCACGGTATACGTTATGTCTTGTATGTGCGTGTTTTTTGTGTGCTTGTACTTGCAGCAAGTGAGAACTGATTTTTTACATTTTACCAGTAAAGTGATAATTTGATGTAAAAGAGGAAGTTTTTGTTGTCATCCCTTTTTAAATTAAAGCAAATATTGGAATGAATTAAAGTCAATACAAGGTCCTTGGTTGTATATCCTTTGTTTTAACTCATTAGTCTCCATAGCAGACTCTCAGAGGCAGGGTTTACTGAAAACTCTACATTCTATGGATCCAAACTGTTTTTCTCCCAAAACAAGCTTGATTCACTTTGCATCATCTGATGGAGCAACAGACTAATTCTGATCTTTTTTTTCTTGTTTCAAGTCAGTCAGTAAAACCTGCCTGCTTAGTTACCTTGGTGACAACATAAAAAATGTGCTAGCCGCAGACAAATAGACCTGCCATTACTGAGGTTTGAATTTAGCCCACTCAGGTGGAGGCCGCCTTTATAGACCTCACATGAAGCTTATCGGTTTGAGGCAAAGTGATTCCCAAGAGGGATGCAGATGTAGGAGAGCTGACAGGTGGATGTGAAACTAAAAATGAGACTTTTCATATCTGAACAGCATAAAACAAGACAAGAAGCAGCAGCACTATGAGCACAAACACATGGGAGCAAGAAAAAGGCAATTAGTGCATCCTGTTGTGATTATATGAGCAGTGTGGGGCGTAAGGAAATTCCTGTAAGAAATCTAAAACTTAAATAATCTTCATGCTTATTTTGCAGATGTGAGCACTTTAGTCCAATCTAGTAATTAACCAATTCAAACTTAAGTGAGGAATAAGTATGTTTAATAAACTACGTTCACATGAACTGCTGTAAATCTCTGTTGTGGACCTTGGGTTGTTTCAGCCTGGCAGAAATCAAATCTGGTCTTGTGCTTATTTACAGTCCAAACTTCTTTCATTTTATCCAAGCTGATGCCATCCAGACAATGCTCTGCTGGAGGTATGATGAAAACAATATCACTCCAGATAACCCTACTTGGAACAAAAATCACTATACCTTTAAAACTTAAATAACAAAGCAGTGTAAATACTTCTGACCTCCCACAAGGTCTGAGGATCTTCTGTAAAGGCAGAAACTCCAGAACATATCTAGCTGAACAAATGCTGCTATTTAGCTTTTTTGATGTTTTCCTTGAGATGAACAAATACATTTAGACACCCTTCCATAACAGTAGCATATCCTGGTCTGATGCAGACCTAGTCTGAGTGAACAGCCAAAGCCATATAGGTCCTTAATGTGTAGCCCATTTTAAACTGAACAGACTGAAACCCAAATGGACCTCCTCCAGAGATTACAAACACATCAGTAAAACCAGGTCATCATCTAAGCCTGAAAGTTCATGTGAGGCCAACATTTGGATGATGACAGGAGAGGAGCGTGGGAGAAGGCGAGCACCAGTGGTTCCAGTACATAAGATTCCCTCTGACTCCATTATATTATTTTGGTAACTGGTTTTAATCCTGGGTGGAGATGCTTCCAGTGACAAACCATGAAATTCCAACCTTGGATCATAACTGACCAATGCTTATTAGAAAACAAACAACCCAAAGCATAAACATTGGTTCAAATGGGTCTGTAGCGTGAAAAAAGAAACTTTTTTTAGCTTTTTAATATGTTATAATTTTAGTCCTTCATCAGAATCTGGCTTTCGAGAGTTGTTTTCTCACACAAAGACGTACAACCAGGCACACACACTCACATCTAGGGACCAATTGAGAGATGCCAATCAACCTAACAGTCATCTTATTGGACTGCGGGAGGTAGCCGGAGTACCCGGAGAGAACCTACGCATGCACAGGGAGAACATGCAAACTCCATGCAGAAAGACCCCAGGGATTGAACCCGGAACCTTCTTGCTGCAAGGCAACAGCGCTAACCACTGCCCCACCATACAGCCTATGAAATTTCCATTTACAAAAATGTGTTCTTTGCTTCCAACAAGGAAAGTGGTGAATGCAAGCGTTCGGAAGACAACCACAAATATTTCATAATAAATTATTACTGTGTGTTTCACCATATATGTGCCCAGAGTTGACCTGGTCTTAAAATGACATTTAAATGAATGCTACAGAACACATAGCCTATAATCTTTCTATTTTCAAAAATCACAGTTTTTTGTTTGTTTTACGTCCAAGTTGTAAAACAGTTCCGTTTTTTAAATACATTTCTGTTGTTCCTTATTAGAGCTATTGCTACGTCTACTTTTCTGATATAAAGGACACACATTTTATGAGATGAAAATAGAATCTAGCGTCGCTGAAAAAAGAATAAGTGTACAGAAGGAGGGAGTCTTGGTGGCAATGGAGAAAAAAAAGATAGAAATGACCAGAAATCATGCACAAGGAGAAGTGAGTGGGAGAAAAACATGAAAGAAAAAAAAACAGATTAAGTGAAATAATTAGGAAAAATGATGGAACTGGGTTAGAGAAGATGATGAAAAAGAGAGAGCAAGGAAGAGACAGAGACAAAGAGAAACAGAGAAAGAGTGTGTCCTTAATGACCACTTTAGTAGTTTGGAGGCAGTAATTTGGTTAGCCTCCGAGCTGCAGGTCATGTAACACTATCCTCACCAAAGCAGATAACCCTGGGTGTGTGTGTGTGTGTGCACATTTGCATGAATTCACGTATGTGAGTCTGTGTGTGTGTGTGTGTATTTGTAAGCCAATCCCCACATAGCCTGAATCGTTTCACTGTTGGAGTCTTGAGGAAATTGCTGCACAAATGAGATTATGTTGTAATTTAAAAACAATTTATCAAAGACAGTTTGGTGTCACTCCCATTGGAGCCATTAGACTTTCTCACACTCCCAGAAGCCAGGGAAGAATTCCAGCTTCAGGGTAACAAAGGTAGCATCAGCGAGGAGCTGTGAGACAGAACAGCTTCAGTACTAACGCGACAAATCTCTAAACAACTGATGACTGAAATGTGCTGCAGATCCATTCATGAAAGAACAAAACAGATAAGCATGGTTCAAAGATTAAAAAAACAAAACCATATTCACTCCCACACACATAAACCAAAGGAAAAATGGATGCTCTCAAACTTTAACCCAGCAGCTGAACTAAATATGAGCTATCTCTGATTTTTCTCTCACAGGCCACAGGAACGCAGGGAAAATAAATCCTAAGAGAATTGAATATTAATGCTTATAGCATAATCTCCCACAGCACAAGACCCTGATGGCTTTTTCTACTGATTAGTGCTGAAATGAACCAAAACTCAATGCATTTACAACATAGCAAATTTGGGTGCTGCACTCAAACAGCCATGTTAAAATGTCATTTTCTTATTGATGTCATGTCTGAGTATTTGCATTCCAGTCCAAAGTCGTATTTTGATGTATCAATGAACGTACTGAGCTACAGAAACGTTTCGCTATTGAAAAACAATTTAAAAAGAGTTTTTAAAAAATCCCCATGTAGTTTTCAGTGTAACCCGGCCCAATAAAACCATCGCCCATGTTATTTATACCAACTTTCTTTGCTCACTCACCAGGGACTTTTATCCGAACTTTAAACTTTCCAAGTAATTTTTTCTGATAGGAAAGGGCAGCAAACATGCAAATTCAGTTAAAGAGCAAATCTCATCATACTTTTAACAAAAAGCACCAACTGCTTTAAAGCTGATTACGAATTTCAATCAGTTTTTGGGAACAGAAATAAAAACCTTTGTAGCCCAACAATCCTATAAACAGAAGTGAGAAACAAGTGTAGAACATATTAGAATAGTAGGGCAGCCAACGACAGTTGTGTTGGATACAGAAGTTTGACTTGCAATCGGAGGGTTGCTGGTTCACAGGTCCCAGCTCCGTCTTTCACTGTTGTTGTGTCCTTGGGCAAAACACTTTAGCCACATTGCCTACTGATGGTGGTCAGAGGGGTCACCTTTGTATGGCAGTGAGCCCCAGGGCAGCCGTGGATACAATGTAGCCGACCACCTTCAGTGAGTGGGTGAATGTAATGTAGAGCGCTTCGGTGAAGTCTGCTGACTTGGAAAAGCCCGACAGGCCATTTTACCATTTAATGAGAGGAAAGAGCTTCTTGTTGGTGACCGTTAGCCTCTGTGCGTAAACATCCATCCATCCACCCACCAACCAACCGTCCATGCATCTATAAGGCTGGATAACTATCAGAGTAGAACCTGAGGGAACAGCAAAGAATCTCTTCTTTTGTTTTATACTGACTGCATCCTTAGTCAGGTTAATGATTATCCCTCTGAGTGAGTTTATTGGTCGCTGTGTTGCAGGGAAACACAGAGAGGAAAGGGGGAATGTTCAGCTTTTTTCCTCCACAGGTGGATCTACTGCAGGTGGTGTCATTTTGTCAAAAGTGTGGACATGTGGTACAAACGTGGGTTGTGTCTTAGGAAAGTTGTAATTTTTGTTTTTGATCTTTAGAGACAGAATGATTAAGAAACAAAGATTTGTTTATCTATTTATTTACTAACTGTTCAACTTTAGCTGTTTAAAAGGTTATAATCACATGCAGCCATGACTTCCATGTTGTCTTTTCATGCAACAGACCTCTAAGCATCACATACAGCATCAAACAAAATCAGATAAGAATATTTTAAAAAACTGTGGTTCAAAGCTTAACTTTTAGAAAAAGTTTAACATGATCAACACTTCTTCCCTGCTCTGCAAATACTGAACACTCTTGTTAAAATATCTACTTTTATGATTTTAGGACTTTCTTTTCACATACTGCATAACCTAAAATATGTTAATTCAAGACAGAAAAAGAGTTTATTCGACGGAAAAAACAAGCACAACATTTAGTTAAATCTTCCTATATTTACATCCTATATCTACATCTTGAGCAGGAATTTTGTTTTTTATTTGCATCGGCTACAGTAGCTAGCCGATGCAACTAGCTCTCACAGTTTGCAGAAGATACTAAAGGTAAGTTGAAATTTGAGAGAGAGCAAAATAAAGACCTGAGCATTAAAACAGAGACCGTAGCAGAATAAAGGCTCCTATATCTACTGAGAAGGTGGGAAAACAGTAACATTAGAAAACATTTCTCTAAAATGATAAAAAGATGAGATTGAAATGGACCAAGGAGGCTGCATAGAAACAGACCTGAAGGTTCTGCAGAAATATTCAACAAGGTCTGGTCAAGGTCTTTGCAAGACAGTAAGTTTGGAATAACGAGCGATTTTACAACAAAGTTAGCACCCAGACCTGACTAGAATATGTTTTGGTCTCATATAGCCCTTGAACCTAGCCAAACTCCAGAGCTAAACTGGACAGAAAATCAATGTGGTCAAGAGAAGAAGACTTGAAACGAGACATCCTCTCAAACCTAAAACCTGTGCAAAGTAGTGGGCGCAGATTGTCAAGTCAAGATGTAGCATGGTGTGTGACTGCTGCCAAAGAAGGATGAATGCAAACATTTAGTCAAATTACTGTTACAAAATCTGTGCCAAAAATGTGCAAATATAAAACTATGTCACATTATACCTGAAGCAACTTTTAAATAATTGACTAATGTCTCGGTTTCTAGAAAAACAAAACAAAGCATTTCCTCCAAATGTCATGGTATAAAAATACTTTAACTGTTATGGATCAAACTCAAGGTCTGCAGGACTAATTCAAAGGGAGTAAAGTTATAATAACAGAGCAGGGGGCTCTTTGTAAATGAAATCAATTAATCAAAACTTCCCTTTACTGATGGCTAACTAGCCTTTTTACAGACTTGATTAGGCTGAAGTGCCTGATATAAAATGAGTTTGAAACTGCAGCTGTAAAGAGAGTCTTACCTTTTTTAAATACTTTATGAGGAAAAAAAATAAACAGAGAACTATCCAGCACAGTGGGAATCGTTACTTTCTGCTAATATATACTTAATCACATATGTTAGATAGACACATGTTCTCAAACCACAACCAAGAAGAAAACAGGTAATTTATAAATAACAAAGCACATATTCCAAAGCTATAAAGGATTAAACATTTATTGTACAGGGGAGTCTTATATTAGGAAAAAATGAAAGGGAAGGAAACAGAAGAACAGGAAGAAGAAACTTAAGATTGAATGCAATGAGGATAGATGAGCTTTGGAAGAATCTCCTGGTGGTGGTGGAGTGAATACAGAAGGAGGTGAATCAGTGATCAAAAGTTTCTGTGACCCTGTTCCTGCTAAAAGCAGCTGTTCATGAGCCTTAGGCTCAGTGAAAGACAGAAGAAATTTCTGTGTGACATCATAATGGACTATAAGAAGGAAACTACAAGATCAAGATCTCTTTTGGTGTAATTAGATTGGCAAGGGATTCCATTAGAGCAGGGATGCTGCAGCAGTGAATGTTTCAGATGCATTAGTGTGTCACTGTCAGGCTTTCCTTTTCCTCAGCTCCACCAGGGAGCCGCTGGAGCTGAAGTTGTTGTTCAGGGAGAAGAGGGATAAAGATTTAAGATTTTAATTTCCATAAATCTGTGGAGTAGGTAAAGTGCTGTTAAAAACATCGGTGATCAGTCTGGCTTCCCAGAATAAGGTCAAGAATTGCTGTATTCTCTGTATTTAAAATCCTTGATCCGCTTCATCAATAATGCCTGTTTATCCAAGCCTCTCTCTGTTCTATATTGTATAGATGCTAAAACTACACACTGAGTTACTAGTAATGTGGTGAACATTGGAGGATTCGGATGTTTTTCCTTTTATATGGGAATATTGTTACTGTGACACAGCATGTGCACCTTTGTTTGGACCTGACTGGTTTATGACATGAAGCAAGATGACTAGAATACAGCTATAGAATCTAGAGAATATCACCAGAACTACTGGTTTGGATTTCTGCAGATTTGACCATTAAATCTGAGCATTCTGTCATTCTGTGGCAGCAACACATTTCATGTTATTTAGTCAATATAAATAAAGAGTCATCCACATTGGATAAAAACTTCCCTGATTAGTTCCACATGTTCTGCTTTTGTCCTGCTGTAGAAGATAAATAATAAATAAGAGAAAGAAAATAAAGCCAGACAGGAACTGTATTTGTTAGCTAAAGTTGCATAGTAAGCTGAGCTCAAACTGGACATAGAAACCACAGGCTTTAAAAGTTCACAGCCAAACGTAGACAGTTGAAGAAGAAGAAGACAGAAGTGTTAAGCTCACAGTTATTCATCAGAGAAAAAGAAGAAAAATGCTCATGTTTGCAAGTTTCAGGTAAATCTGAAATGTAAAGTTTTCAGAAACTCGGCCCAATCCAAAAAATTCTTGCACGACTGAAAAATCAACCCCAAAAAGGCAAAAAAAAAAATCATGAAGTGTATGCCTGTCCTAAGACTACTGAATATCTGCCTCTCAATGTTCAGAGGGTTAAATTCCAGTCAAGGCTGTTTGTAATTTGTAGGAAATATTGAGCTTCACAGCTATAAGACAATCCTCCCATAGCCCCTTAATCTGATGCATTGCTTTGTAGACGCACACTCTGTTACATCAACATGATGGATGCTAAGAGCAGCTCAATGCCCACTCCTCAGGAACTATAATTCTGCAGGACTGAGAGGAACATGGAGACACTGCAGCTGACCCCTCCCACCCTGGACACCAGCTGTTTGAGACTCTGTCCTCTGGCAGGAGGCTGCGGCACATCAAGACCAAAACCTCCTGCAAAAAAACAGCTTCCTTCTGTCAGCAGTTAGCCTATTAGAAGACCCAGAAACCCCAATTACACTCCTCCCATATAAAATGCTACAAACATCTAAGCAAACCTAAATATTACATAATCCAGTTCCATGATGATATTATTGTGATTCTTTAACAATTTACCACATTTTATTCCACATTGTTTAAAACACTACCTGCCAATAAAGCTTTTCTGAGTTCTGATGAAAGACTTGTGTTTTATCCAGATCATATAAACCCAGCCGTATCCAGTTGAACACTGAATGTTTCACCTGATGATGGCTTATTCCGATGGGGACCGAAGTAACGGCTATGCTGCTAATCAACTAATCTGTTGATTTGCTTTTCAACTGTAAATAACTGGATAGCAAACAGTTCTTTGTTGGACATCTTAAATGCAAAATGTGTATTTCGGACAGTTTGGCTGAATGTTTGCTGTGCTTTAGTTGTTCTCTTAGCAAGCAGCATGTTTTTGAGTCTGTCTACTTCATTTAACGATTGATCGATTACTTAATAAGCCAACAGCTTTTTTAATTATGAATTAGTCACTATGAATCTACTCTTTCAGCTCTAGATCTTCCAACCACTATCATATCAGGCCGCCAAGATCTTTACATCAGTATTTTCCATTCAGATGGTTTTAACTTTAGACTGGAGAGCTGCCTCAGTCAAAGGCCTTTGGCTGCTGAGCATCCTTGATATTTGGCCTTGAGTTATTAACAATAACCAAGAATATGCCTGCTAGTCTTATAGAGCCTTGAGGTTGACCAGCTTCTGTCAGTGCTGTAGACCAGGCCTGCTGTTAATCAAATGAATGAAAACAGAAATTGCTGAATATATTTCACAGAAATTTCCCCAAGTCTCTTTCCTGCTGAAACATTTTCTATCAGTGTATTCCACAAGGAATCCATACAGCTTGGTTCTTCCTTTGGGCATGTAGGCCGACTCATTTCATCATTTGTGACTTCCTCTGCACGCTGGATTCTGACAGGCTGTTCTCTCATTGTTTTTCTTCTGCAATCTTTGTTGTGTAGACAGACCTAAGTTGTGTGAGGTCACTCAACCCAGAAGTTCCCAAACCTTTCTTGCTGCGCCCCCTCTACTTTACAAAAGTTTTCACTCCCTCTAATTACCCCCCAACCATCAAAAAAGTCAATGGCTATAAATTAAATATTGCAATAAAATAAACTACACTCTCACTAAAATAACAAAACCACCACTTTTAAAGAGTATTTTAGATTTAACAGTTTTAACAGAATTCAACATTGCTAACAATACATCACTTTTGTTTAAACAATGTTTTTGTCTGTTTTATGCTTTTTGATTTAATGAACTCCTCCACCTAGATGTTATCTGTCATTTTAAATGCTCATATAATTCAGTTGAGAGGCAGATATTGTATAAATCTTTAAAAAAAATATGAAACACAGACACTAAACAACAATTAAAAGGTCTACTTTTCAATATAAGCACAAATAAACATTGTTGAACTTACTTCATACAGTAAAACATCCTTATGTCTCATTACTGTTACACATTACTGTGTTTGTATTTAGCTCATAATGCAGCGTTTGTAAAGATGTCGCTTGTAATCTGCCACAGATATCACACAACGAACTGGTTTTCTCTTAAAAACTGACATTTTCGATTATGATTTGTTGAATGGATGTTTGACGTTTTATTACTACAAAGAAAAAGGACTATGTAAACAGCAGGTGTGACCAGATGGTGCTTTTGGGAATAAAGTCGATCCAGTAAGGAGATCCTTCTGTGTTTAAAAATTTCCAGTTGTGCTAGGTCCTATTGGTAGGTCAAAACTGCTTCCTTTAGGGCGTGCAGGTGGTTAGCGCGCACGACCCATGTATGGAGGCCTTAGCCCTCGACGCGGGCAACCCAGGTTCAAATCCAGCTTGTGGTCCTTTCCCGCATGTCTCTCCCCTTCTCTCATACCCCCTTTCCTGTCAGCCTACTGTCAGAAAAATGAGCCAAAAAAAAAAACTGTTTCCTTTTTCTATAAATTGTGTTAAATAAACATCTGCATTCGTTCACTAACACTCCTACTATATGTTTAGCCATGCTAATTAGCTCCAGCTGCAATGGTTCCTTTGCATGTTTTCTAGCCAAGTGGATAGAAATGTTAACAGGCAGCTGTGGCCTGATTGTATATAAATATTTTACTATTCCTTACAATCATTACATACAGTACTTAGCATTAGGATGAAAAAAGTGTTGGAGAAAAGCTGTGAATGAGCTAATAGGGTTCATGCGATGTGACACAACGTCCTCTGAATGCCTCTCCTCTGTGGTGGAGTTAAAACCTAATGAGTAAAACAATGAATAATTATGTGGAGAAAAGTGAGACCAGTGTGATCACTGCATTCAGGTTAAAGGAACATGGTGCCTCATGCCCGTGGACATCAGAGGAACAATGCAGGTCAGACCCAGAGCATAAACCACAGCTCCTATCTTAATCCCAACAGAATGTTTGAGTTTCAAACAAGTATTTATCTATCAACCTGATAAATGACAGTCAGGTTGAGATAACCACAAAATGCATCATGTAACTTCAATAAATACCAGCTCGTTTGGTTTGTGAGCTACTGCTATCAGGCAACATCTGTCCCAACTTCCTTTCTTCTTTACTTTAGGAAATCAGATTTTAGCTCAAGACTCTGCTATCATTAATGTTTGCCTTGAGTATCCAGCAGCTGATAACATAACAGAATAATTATCTTTCAGATAATCAATGCAATCGGCTGTGTTTCCTTTTATAGGAACTGTTTCACCAATTTGACGTTATGATTTAATTGAAGTGCCTTTTTAAAGTGCTCCCATATACATAAACTGAATTGAAGTAAATTAAATAGATGTCAAATGCAAACACCACTTGATTACTGAACAAAGAAATCCTCTTGTAACCAACAATTGTGCAAACTTATAAAATGAAAATAAAATATTACATGTAACAGATTCCGATTGCTGCAGAACTCCCAGGTTAAACTGTTTTATCCCAAATATTATTCACTGTACAACCGAGCTTTATAGGACAGTCACCTATGTTACAGAGACGCAATGTCTCAGCAGTTATTGCAAGTGATTTTCCCGTATATCATTAGCTCGATTGATGTTTGCGTCACTGTGGTTCTAAACTTTCCCAAGCAGAGTCATGCTAGATGTGCCGGGCGTTTTTCGTCCTGATTCTTTATCATGACGTGGTCTTTGATTGCAATGGTTCTGCAGGAAAAGCAGCTGCTTCACTCTGCACCAGACATTCTGATTAAGTTGCGGCAGTGCTTAAACTCCTGTTGGGCTTTCCCAGATATTTACATCTTAAATACTAGTTATTTGTCAGAATTAGTCATAAATGCAGGTTCTGCTAGATGCTATCTGTAGTTAGACTCAATGGCATTAACAAAAGCATCACTTAACCAGAGGCTGGAAAAATGAAAAAAAGAAAAAGAAAACAATCTAGAATCCCACCGTAGAACAGCATAAACACCCAAGCTTCCACTCTCTGGTTTAATAGTCACACCCACATGCACGCGTGTGAGGCAGACAGACTAATGTGTGTGACCTATGGTGCTAGCTTACGGCACTGGGAACATTAGTGGTTCAGATTGAAACAAATGAAGACAGCTCTTCACTTAGTCACAGTCAGATGGAGCCGGGCAATAATAACACAAAGAGGGAGAGGAAGCCAGACGGTGTGTATGTGTGTGTGTGTGTCTGTGGGGAGTGTGGGTTGGTGTCTCTTTGTGTGTTTGTTCTTTTTGCATGATTACCTAAATTCTGTGATTGGTTTTGCATCGTATTCTACACATGGCGAGTCTGTATCCGCGTACAGACGTCACGTGAATGTCTGTGTGTGTTTTTAGGTTATAGCCATTGAAAAATCTATTCAGGTGGAGATGAAGATGAAAACCTTCAGGGCTTTTTTGATGAGAGCCATATGAATTAAAAACTGACAACGCAGCCCCTACCTAAGATAAATGTCTTTTCCATGACACTCATTATCATGTGCATGCTTTGTATGTAAGTGCAGGGATCCGTCTGTGTGTGTATGTGGGGGGTTTCTCTGTTATTAAAATAATGATATTAGTTGTGATGTATGGTAAGTTAGTCATTAAGTGTATTTCTGGAATTGTTGTTGATCTCACAATAACCTGCACAGTCCATTCCCTTTTCTGAAATCTCTTTGGTTGTTTCCCCACAAACAGTAGGTCTTTTTCATCCAGACTACGACAGATTAACTAAAACATATGAACTGTCCCATGGATACGGGTAGGATTTGGCTCACAGACTACATGCATATTAAGAAAGCTTATCGGAGGTTATTTATTTCATTGTCTATAATGACAGAGCAGAGCTGTTCCAACATAAAAACAAAGCTAATAACGATTAAACAGTTACTTAAATCAATATATTTAGTCACAAAAACTACCAGCATTTGTGTTTTTTCAGCTAAAACATAAATAAAAACAAAGAATTTTATTTTTCTTCTCACAGCAGATTTTTTCTCCCTGAAACATTATCTGTGCTTTTTTGTCTGACTTTCTGCTGTTAGTACTGCTACTTTAAATTTTGATGATGGTGATAATTGTCTTGTTTCTAAAAACCTGGACAACACTGAAACTATTTTGTTCAATGAGATAGTATAAGGGAAACACATCCCTAAGGACCTAAAAAAGAAAATACCTTGAAAATTATAAACAGACATTTTGCATAACAGTACAACTGCAGATTTTGACTCCAACTCAACTTAGTGACAATGGTAGCACAAAGAAAAAAAAACACAAACACCCAAACAATTATATCATGGCTTGCTCTTATGAATCCGGGCAATTCCTTTAATATAGTGTGACAATTTCACTGCTCCTGGTGGGATATATACAGTATAGGATGTCTCCAAAGTATATAAACCCTTCACATTTACATTTTACCAATAAGCCACAAACTTTTGTGCATTTATTAAGAGTCGATGCCATAGATCAGTTAAAAACTCGCCATACCTGTTCTGTTGAAGGGGACTGATACTGGCTTTGATCTTTTTACTTTTGAAAATAAAACCTCAGACGTTTAGTTCCTTTTTTCGATGCATTCTTCTCAACGACAATCCCTTTAAATAAGCTGCAGTGAAACCAGGTGATGAAACTCTGCTTTATTTATACAAAGTTCCTGATGACTCCAGTCAGTTAGGAAGTTTACAGGTGTGTATTAATGACAAAGAAACAAATAATTTTAGAAGTTTTACCTTCAAATTTTGTTGTTATCTCTGTACCAGAACTTCAATAAGCAAAATGCCCAGTCAGTGCTTTTATTAGAGTGACATTAGACTGGCTTTTAGTAATAAAATATCTTTGACCGTGACATGTCATTCGAATACTACAAAAAAGGTTTCTAGAATTTCCTTTTATCAACCATGTAACATTAGAAATATCTTGTCCATAGATTAGAAACTAGTTCCTATATTTGTTAGTACAAGGCTGGACTGATGTAATTCTTTACTATTAGAAATGCCATTAGAGCAGTTAAAAGCCTCCAGCTGATCAAAAATGTTGCTGCTAGAGTTCCCAAAAAATTCTCTGACACAGATTCCGTCCCCAACAAGGATCAATGCTCTGACCCCCAAGGTAACTCAGCCTGCTTTCCTTTGCATGGTTTAGGGATCCCAGCTTCCTCCAAAGAACCAAGAAAGCTTCAAGCGATCAAGCCAGTAGGCTTACCTACAGAGTTCCTGCTTCGGGAGACTGGTAAAATTTATAGGTCTGACTTAACCTCCAAACCCATGCAGTTGGGTCGTACAAAGTATCATCAGAGAAAAGTCAAAGACAGTATCGAGCGGGAGAGGTGAGCGTATCCATTGGTGGAAACCATAACGAAAGGCTAACTTTTCTAATTATCCATTCACCTCAAATCTCAGACCTGCTAGGAGCCACCTGGCTCAGAATACACAATAAAAAGATCAACTGGCAACGACTTGAGATAGTTATATGGTTATCTGCCTGTTCAGAAACCTGCTTTTCTGTATCCTGTATTTATTCCTCTTTGGTTGAGGGGGCCATCAAGTAGACCTATCCTGGTCGATCGAAGATTCCCCGTGAGTATCATGATCTTTAAGAAGTTTTGAATAAGTCTACAGCCACTTCCCTTTCTCTGCATCGACTCTCTTCCTGCGCGATTGATCTCCTTCCTGGTACGACACCCCCAGGGGTTACTCTACTGCCTTTCATACTTGAATCCATGGCTATGGAGGCTCCTGACGAACTCTGCTTTTAACCACATCCAAGGAGCTAAGATCTTTACCAAGCTCAATCTATGCAATGCTTATCACCTGGTCCGGATCAGAGAAGGGGATACGTGGAAAATGGCCTTTAACACCCCTACAGGCTGTTACGAAAATATTTGGTTATGCCATTTGGTCTCACCAACACTCCTGCAGTCTTCCAGGGCCTTGTTACTGATGTCCTCCGCAACATGGTTAGATCTTTTGTTTTTCTTTACTTGGATAACATTATTATCTACTGCAAAGATATGTTCACCCATAAACAACATGTCCATTCAGTTCTTCTCAAACTTCTACAAAACCATCTCCTTGTAAGGCAGACAAATGGGAGTTCATGTGTCCACCACTTCGCTTTTGGGTCTCATCATCTGTCCTGACCACCTTTCCATGGATCCCTCCAAAATCAATGCTGTCACTGACTGGCCTGTTCCTTCTGAACACAACCAACTACAAATATTCCTCAGATTTGCACATTTATACCGATTATTTTTTAAGATCTAAAGCCAAGTTGCCTCCCCTCTGCGTGCCGTCACTTCCCCTAAGAAAAAATTCTTCTTGAAGGATAGCCTTTAAGGCTTTCTGCAAACTAAAAAGTCTGTTCATGTCTGCACCTGTTCTTCAGTCTCCTAACCCCAAGAAGTAATTAATTGTGGAGGTGGCCACCTCTAGCACTGGGGTAGGTGCTGTTCTCAGTCAAAAAGCTGGTGACATCTGCATTCATCCTTGTGCCTTTTATTCCAGGAGTCTTACACCAGCAGAACGAGATTACGATGTTGGAGATTGTGAACTACTCAATGCCAATTTGGCTCTTGAAAAGTGACGTCACTGGTTGGAGGGGGCGGTCAAACCATTTCTGGTTTTGATGGACCACAAGAACTTGTAGTATTTGTGATCTGCTAAACATCTCTCTCTCCCCTGTCAAGCAAGATGGGCTCTCTTCCTTTGAAGATTCAATTTTTCTCTCTCCTGTAGACCAGGGACTGAGAACGTAAAACCTGACGCTCTCTCTCACATTCATGAACCCTCCGAGTGGGAGACCAGTGGTGGCAATGGCTACATTCTCCCTGAATCCGTTTGTGTGGCATCATCATCACAGATCAGGAGAGGGAGGTCTGAGAGGCAACCCAGGTCAATTTTTGACACCTGCCCCAAGGATCATCTGTTTGTTCCTGAGAACCTTGTGGGTAAGGCCTGAACTGAACACATGACACAGAGAGCAGGAGAGAGGAGAAGGACATTTAGAGAGAGTTGGAAAGGGGATAGGGGAGAGAGGGAGAGAAGCCACAGCAGTGTTAAGCTAGTGCTAGCTTAAGCTAGCTACCCTTTACTACCAGAAATAAAAACCGTGTGAACGCAACAAGTGCCCAGTAGAAAAGTGCAGTAGTAGAAGTTGTGTTTAAAAGTGCTTCTGGAAAAATAAGAGTAATTTTGAGATATCACAGAAAAGAGAACTTAGCTCAGACAGAGATAACCTGAACAATGTAGGTCAGCAGTAAAAACAGGAAGTGAATGTGATACGTCTCTCACCAACAGCAGCAGTTGCACCCTCTGTGACATGGGTGAGATTACTACTTCCAAAACTCGCCCGTATTTGTATTAACAGATCTGGCCCACAGCAAGCTAAACCATCACTGGCCCACATCTGGCATGCCATTGCTGAACTGTGCCATCACTGCCAGAACTGGCCTGTGTCTGGCTGACATCTCATTTGCCATGCCAGATTTTTGCCGGATGTACCAGCCTGATGCCAGACCTGGACCAGGTCGTTCTGCTATGTGGGCATTTGTTTTGGCCTTTCCAAGAGGCTTCTTCAGTTCTAACTGATCCTCCGGAGTACTGGGATTAAAATACTGTAGGTGTAACAAAAGAATTAGGGGACGGGTAAAAAAAAAACAACCACTCACCTAATTTTTTTGTTACACCTACAGTATTTTAATCCCAATGCTCCCCAGCATCAGTTAGAACATCAGTTAGACGCCTCTTGGATGAGAGACGAAATATCGGTATCAGCCAATTCTCAAAGCCACAATATCGGTATCATATTCAACCCTGAACAGATCATCACTCAATCACACCATCTACACAGAAACAAGTAACCTTTTTCTGCACACAGTCAAATGATGGCAAAGCATATAATTTTGGCTGACATTACTGTTTTTTGCTCGTATGGGTATCGGCTGGGACATGCGTGCATTGGCTGATAAATTAGTGCATTCAGCAGTCCTGCATGGGGATCATGTGAAAGACATGCATTGCTGCCCTCTCCATCTGCTATCGATTGCTAATGTTTCATCTGAATTGTTAAATTCTTTTTCTGTTTCGTTAAATTTACACTTGTGCAACATTTGTTATCAGTGCATGTAAATGGAGGAAGAAAAAGCCTTATCAATTCTCAAAGTTTGCCAAAAATATCAGCAGTGTATTTTGGGGATTGGTTAGACTGACTGGCATAGGCCTTAAAAAACCTGTATCGGTTGATTTACAAGCTGGATTTTCTGATCAGATCGTATCCAGAGAAATGCTTTAACACAGACACAGTGATCACATGCAGGAGGGTTTGCTGTAACATAGGAATGCACTTTACTACATTTAGTACCACTACATTTTCAGGTTCCAGTCAGCAGATTGAAAATTTTACAGAATTGGCACAATAAATTCAAAATTTAGACCCAATTTCTGTTACCAATAACCCATCAAGCTGTAAATTGTATAGACATCGTCATCACTATCATCCTTCACTTATGTAAAACAAACAGGGCAAATAAATCATGAAAAGTCGCAAAAGATTTGGCATGCTCACCTATAAATCATTTGTACCGAGGCTGAAATGGGTGGACTTACCTTCACAAGCATTCCCAATATTAGTTCGTGTTTTTTATTGAAAAATTAGATGGAAAAATCTTTGGTATTGGTTCAATGAAATTTAGGTTAAATTTAGTTTTAGAACATGGTAAAGACCAGATCATTTATGTAACAAAAACAAACATTTTTTTTTTTTTTTTTACTGTAACTCACAATTCAGTATGTTGTGAAAAATGTGAAATGTTCTTGGAATTTCTTTCCAGTGCACATCATTCCATCTCACAAAAACACCGAGATAAAAAAAAAAGTGATTTGATGAAATCAGTTCTGAAATAATAAAGCACAAAAGTAGATGTGCTTCAAATCCAATTTAAAATGATAGAGTGTCTTTTATAAATGTATATGTGATTTAAATGGGCAGGTTGCTATTACTATGGTGATACTAAAGATCTGAAAAACAGCCCTAAATGTGGTGAGATTGCTGTGTTGCTCTGGAGAGCAGATCTAGCCAAATAAAAAAAGTAACCTTTAGCAAAGTATGAAATGAAGGAAGAGCTTTAGGAGTCAGCTATAATGTCTGGAGCTCGTCAGAAAGAAATGAGTGTCAGACACATTGTTATCACCTTACTTTATAGCATCACATGAGGGACGGCAACTGCTCATACATCTTAGTGTGTGTTATAGGGAGGGTGTGTACTTTATTCCCTCTATAAATCAATGTCACATCATGATGAAGACTGTATATGACTTCAGGCAATTATCACACACGTCGAACACCTATATAGGCATACAAAGTGACTAGGAGTCAATTATCGCTGTGCGACCGCTTAATTTTCACTCTCTGTCAATCTAACACCTAACAATTCTCAATGTAGTGGAAAAAAGGAGGGAAAGAGAACATAAAGTACTACGGAAAAGTACTTTGGAGCTATGTGATAAAATGCTGAGGGGGTAAAAAAAAAAGGACAAATACTGTCAGGTCAAGATGAAGCTGAAGAAATCCTACTGAAGAGCAAACCTGTAATTGATTTAAAACCTGTGTAAAAGTATCAGATAAACGGTATGAAGACTTTTGCAAAAGAAATCAGTGCACCTTCCGTATATTTTTCTTCCCTTAAACTTTCCTTCTGAGAGATAAGTTTTTAGTGTAACTGTAAGTTAAATTAATACAGGTGAAATAGTTGTTTATTATTATTATTTAGATATTTTTTTATTATTCTAATTAAAATGTATACAAAAAACAGACTATAGGGTGCTACATGCTCCATGAGGATTGAGGCATGTTTTGTTGTTTGGAAAGTTGCAAGAAAGGGTAAAAGTTTATTTTGCCTCAAAACATTCTAACTACTCAAGAAGCTGAGCTACCAAAGTCCGCACCAGTATAACACATATCACTAAGGTTTACTTGAGGAGGGGGAAGAAAGCCAGGAAACAAAGCAAGACAGAAAGAGAGCTAAATGTAGAGGAGTCAGAAATAAGAGCTCTTGCTCTAGCGCCATTTGAAAGGGCTGCAAACACAAAGGGAGAGCAGAGCTACCACACACAACCACAAGCTGGATTCGAACCTGGGTCGCCAGCGTCAAGGACTAACGCCTCCGTACATGGGTAACCACTGCGCTGCCTGCACGCCCCTACAGTTATAAATTTGATAGATATTTAAGGCATCCATGCTTTTCCAACCCTAAACATGGCCATCTAAAAGTTTTCTTGTGACAGTACAGCAGTTGGACACCCAGCTGAAAAAAGTTCTGCTCAAACATTCTGTCGAAAAAAAGTAGAGAGAACCCGCAAGATGGGGCTGAGAGAACATCATTCCCTGCATGAGTATAAAACAAATGTCTTGTTTTTCATGGAGTAAATACCAGCCTGAAGGGTCTTCATGTTTTCTTCCCCTACACACATGTGTATTACCAGACCAGAAATGTTCTCTGGTCCACTTGTTTGATCAAAAGCAGACTATCTTTTCCTTTCCTCTGAGGTGATTTGTTTTCATTTAGTACTTTTTATAAGTGAACTATAAATTGCAACAAAACCACGTGAGTAATGACTTAGACGCACAGGATCTGCATTTCTTTTCCTGTGTCAGACTTCCTGTCTGACTCATCTGATTTTTTTTAGGAATTGACAAGTTTTACTCCGCCATTTTAAGAGAAATAGACTTAAGCCATATTCCTGAAAGAGCTACGAACCCAGACGAATTACTGCATAGACTAGAATGGCTTCTTTTGTTAATGTAAAGAAAAATCTATGGATGACTGAGTTTGTCCTTATAATGCATTTGCTTAATAGCTCATCTCACCTGTTTCTTGTCTTAAGTTTCTCTAACAAATCATCTATACCTGCAACATGAGGCTGTCAGTTTCTTAGCTAGTTTGGGTCTGACATAAAAAACATGAAATTTACAGCATTATGAAATTCTGTTGATACCTCTCTAACTACTAATCAATATAAAAAAAGAAAAAAAGAATAAACATCAAACATTTTGATTTGATGAAAATCATTTTAGATATAAATCTTCAGGCAGTATGATTACGGTCCTGCTCACCATTATTGGCACCCATGAAGTTTAAGTACATATAGTGGAATATTTTCTGAAGGAAATTCATCAAGT
>JAUZNJ010079782.1:0-24205 GCA_034780135.1 Jordanella pulchra | reverse complement strand
TCAGGTTATCCTGAACTATCTCTATAGTTATGCTGCTATAGGACTAGACTTCTGGAGGACATAGGGACCACTTTTCACCATTCTATCTGATTCATTCAATCTCCTCTCTCCCATTTGCAGTATTAATTAGTTCAGCCTCTAACTTTAAGCTCTCTCTGTTTTTATTTCTCATCATAGTAGCTTCATCTGGTCTGTTCCTGTTTGCTGTGGCTCCATTCTGGAGAGAAATGTCGGCTGGACTGCTGCAATCAACACCTTTGTTTATAGTTATTGGAGCTTGGCCTGTTTTTCAGTGTTGTCCTATTTCTCTTACTCTGACTAACGACATGCACTCTCTTTTATCCACTGACATGGGAGCTGGCTCGGAGCTCATTTTCCTGACTGTGTCTTTCCTGGACGGGGCAGCCTGTGGATCTGGATGACAGTTTCTGCTTCTGTCTCCTTGAACTCTAGTCAACCTCAGCAGATGGCCGCTCACACTGAGCCTGGTTCTGCTGGAGGTTCCTTCCTGTTAAAAGGAAGTTTTTCCTCTCCTCTGTCACTACACGCATGCTTGGTGTGAGGGATTGTTGTCAAGTCAATGAGTCGATGCAATCAGCTGACCACATTTGACCAGTTTGACTGTGGGATCTGATTGAATTGTCTCTGTAAAGTGCCTTGAGATGACATGTGTTGTGAATTGGCGCTATATAAATAAACTGAATTGAAATTTAATTAAATCGAACGAACCATGGTGGTTCTTGTGTAGTGCTACCTTTGGGAATGTCATGTTGAAACATTCATTTTAAACCCGATTCCTCTCTGGCCGAAGGCGACAGGAAGTATTTAGATTTTTTTAACCCTCAAGTTTATTTATGATCCCTGGTATTTGAAAAATATACCTTATATCAGAGTATAAGAAACATCACTATAACATGATACCTGAGCTACCATGCATCATGAATAAAATTCTGTTGTTTGGCAAAAACAATCTTGATTTTATCAGTTCACAAAATATTGCACTGCTTCTTTTTAGACCTATTGGTGGTAAATGAACACCAAGTGCTTTTACATTAGTCACATTGAACCAATCGCTCTTACAATGTTCATACATGCATACATTTACAGGCACATGGGCTGACATATGGAGTTAAGTGCCTTAGCCAAAAGCAATTCAAGATGAGTGGAACAGGAGTCCAACTCAATACTTTCCAATGTCAGATTAGCCATAGTTACAGTATGCACAGGTAACCGTCAAGCTTCTTTCAATCAATCTTTGACATTTCAGTCTTTAGTCTATTTATATGGTAATTTCCATTATCTTTAAGATATCTCTGGTTTGGTTTCATTTTCAAGTCATTGTAGCAAAGTAGCCTGTCCATTTTTTGCCCTAAATAAGTTGTCTTCTCTCAAATAAAGTTTATAACACAAGAAAAATACATAATCTACAACAGTTGCTGCCTGCCACCCTTAATGAGTGCCACTTTTTGACACCTGTTTTTCTTCGCCGTCGGCTGAATTTTACACTGCTTTTATTTTAAAAAGCAGTGCAGATTTTTGTATCACTCTACCAAACCAACTAGTCAATTATTTGTCAAGTAGATATGCAGTTTCTGCAAAAGCAGTAACCACTGGTTACGGATGCTGGACTGGTATTATTTTATACATGACTGCACATAGCTTCATGCAAAATGGTGCAGTAATTATTAATGTGTTGAGCAGGGCACGACAAGCTGCATAAGCAGTCTGCAAAGGCAAGAAGTAGTGACACCCTGCTGGAGTCAAAGCATTTTTGCAGTTAACTATTGATTGGATGTCATGCTCTTACTAATAAAGGGATAAAATAGGCTGTGGGCCAAAAAAGGTGTTACTTTTGCAATCAGGCAGTGTGGCCAAACGTCTTAGAGGTGGGTAGGAGTCTAAGCGGAGCAGAGATTTATGGCTTAAATGCTTTAAATATATAATAGCAATGAAAAGCTTCAGAGCTGCCACTTTAGAGGATGAAGACTTTCCTTGGTCCAAATCATGACAACTAGCTACTATAAAACATTTTCTCATGCAGGAGGGTACTTGTGTGTGTGTGTGTGTGTGTGAAAAAGGGGGGAGAGGACTACTTAGAAACAACAAGGAAAGTCCATTTGGAAGTAAAACTGAAATAGCTGATGCACTGAAATAACTCAGCTGGGTGTCTAAAGATAAGAGGACAAAGACATTTGCTGAATAATGAACCGGCATGGAAAAAACAAAAAGAGGCACCAGCAGACACAGAGACATAGAGGAATGAGAAAAAAAGCTTGATTGGTTAACCTTGCAGTCAGCAAATCTACTTGTGAATGTATACATATATTCATACGCATATTTATATGATTACACAGGAAGTCACCAAGAGGGAGAAGCAGAGCGTCAGAGACTGGGAGCTAAAAATAGTAACATCGATGGGGTGATTATCATAATAAAGGGGTGGAGGAAAAGGCGGCCCAATAATACGGTCTCAACATGAGTACATGTAGGAACAGAGAGGCGGTATTTTACATTAAAAGCTAATACTATGATCTATATGTACAGAGCAACTGACATAATTATGTCCTCCTTAATTATATCTGCCTGAAGAGTCATTTTTATAAAAAAAACCCACTTCCTATTGACCATTTTTGGTAAGAAAATGTGGAGTATTTGTAGCAAACTCCAACGAATAAAACAGAATATGGTTTGTTCCTGGTTGGGCTTCTAGCTCAGTCTCACATAGCATCTCATCCATCACTGGAATCAGGCTGTCCTGGGAGTAGAGTGGATTTATTACAAAGACTATTGTAACACCAAAATCCAGCAGCGACTAAAAATACTCTCTAAGAGTTGAACAGGTGTGCCACTCTTCCACAATAATCCCCAGGTGAGCTCAGAGGAGGATTTTATACATGAAGGTGCACACACGTAATAGCGCACATGAGCATCAAGGGAAGTGTCACCGCAGTGCACAGAACTGTCTGTTTGGATGTCTGTTCATCTGAATCTGTACAGACTGCTTCTTGTTTCTCCTCTTTAACCTTGCTGGATACAAAGTCTGCAGACCAGTAAACCAAAACCACTGTTAGATTCCTTTGTCTTTAACCTAATTTAATATTAAATGCATTTTCCATTGAAACGTAAGTGCAAGAAAAATGATTCTGTACAAATTCACTGTAGAAATAGTAATTTTTAAAATATATTTTTTAAGTATTTAATTAAAATTAAGTATATTTTAAAAATTAAGTATATTTTTAAATTAAGTTTTTAAATTAAGAAATGTATTAGGTAGTAACTAAAATATATTTTTAAATTAAGTATTTAATTAAATGTAAGTATATTTTAAAAATTAAGCATATTTTTAAGTTAAGTTTTTAAATTAAGAAATGTTTTAGGTAGTAACTAACAGCTAAACTAATCTAGACCTAAACTAGAACTAATCTAAATGTGTTAATGATGTGACAATTAATGTGTCCTAAAATCTTTACCAAATATCACTGAAAAATCATGGTGCTTCTTTTAATATAAAAAAAAAGAATCTGTTTTGTACTTTCAAACCATTAACTAGACCACGGCACCAAGACTGTATTGACAAATGTTAATAATGAAATACATCTTAGAAGCAGTGCATATCTGTGTTACAATACTAATTTAGTATACAGAGTGATAAGACAGGTGAGTGTCTGGTATGTGCTCAGATTAGTTCAGTTGTGATTTGGCAAATTGAGATGATTCCATGTCATATGGGAATAACACATATGAATGGAAAAATAACATGGGGTTCTTCAAGGTTATATATTTGGGCCACATTTATTCAACATCCATGTACCAACTCTTACTACAGCATTTTACTGTATATATATTTTGATGATAAACAGCCTAATGCTTTTTAACTTAGTATTAATGTGACTTTCTATATATTTTTCTTTTATATACTTTGAACTACTGTAATTTAAATTACTCTGTATAAGACATTTGATATGCAAAAAAACATACCTTAGTTTAAAACTAGAGGACATAAGTAGGAAATAAAATAGATTTGAAATACGTCATAGTAGAGCATTATACAGGCAGAATAGTGAATTTACAAATTTTATTAGTGGTAACTATAAACAGAAATGAATGTAACAGAAAAAAACATCTAAAAAGACTTTTTACAACTTAAAGTTCTGAGGATTCTCATTATTAATGTCGAACCTAGCGTTGGCATTTAAAAAATGATCCATCATTTCCTGGGGGTCATTATCAAAAACTAAATGGTTGAGTTATTGCAAACTGTCAAACTGAAATAAGCTTGATTGAATCCCAATCTTCATACAAACCTGAAAAGATTTGCTTGTTTACTCATGCTGGCATTCAGGCTCATTTCTCGCCCCTTTTGTGATTTTATTAACCCAAATACAATAAATAGAGGATCAACGTTCTATCTTCGAAGCGCTTCACAAAAACGCAGTATTTTAAAAAAATACTGAAGTGAAAATCCATAATTCATTTCCCAACTCTGCTTTGTTGTCTGTGTATAACAGTTAGTGAAATAAAATTCCCATGGGATAACATCTGGAAACAGTGTCTAATCTTTGCATTAGTAACAGTAGTATTTAGAGAAACCAGTCTTACAGTGGTACTCTACTGCTAAAAAGAATCCAGAAAAAGAAAATGCTCAGTCTTTAAATCCCTGAGCTTGTTTACCAGGAATCTGTTTTAGTGCCAGCAAAAGAGGAACGGGAGGCCTGGCTGTCTCTATGCCTGTCTGTCTAATTGTCTTGCTGTTTTAAATTGGCCTCCTCTTGTTTCCAATTTACCTCATTTCTCTTCCTATCCATTTGTTCGCATGTTGGTGTTCTCTGTCCCCATTACTCCCTCTCTCTGTCTTTTTTAATCTACTCTCCTGTTTCCCTCATTACACTCTTGTCTTCCTCTCTTTTTTTTTCTTTTTTTTCCCTACACGGTCCATCCTTTCTTCCCTCCATCCCAGCTGCCAGATGTGAAGTGTGACAGTAGGTCTGCAGACAAGGTATGATCGAGTACACGCACTGGCATCCTTATTTACACTACAAAGTCCGAGCTAGAGATGCAGCAGAGCAACATGGCAACAGTCTGACGACAACATGCCACCGCCTGAGAGAAAGACTCGCCATGGTAACAGGCTGCTACATCTACATTTGTCGTACCAAAGTAATATTTATGTCAGACAAGCCTCTAGGTTTTGCCTGCACAGACGTCCTACAAGTTACATCTTCTCAGTTTGAACTTTTTTTTCCTCTGCATAGCTACAGGTCACTGCCTCGTACGACAATCAATTACTGTCACACAGCCCCACCGCTGAGAGCTCACACCTGTTTACCTCATAGTGATTCAACTGGTGTTCAGACAGACAGGTTTGACTCAGATCGGAGCTGCGGGCTTGGAGGACTCAGGGACTTGAATCTCAGCTCTCCAATGTAAATTCCCCAATCTGATTAGAGGATGCTCCCAGATTTAGTCAAGTTGAAGTCAGCAGGGAAATAAATCCCAGTCTTCAGGCACATAAGTCTGTGACTCTTAGAAAGGTGGTGTTGGAAAATTTATGTTGTGTTCTACAAAAGAAAGATTGAAACATATATTGTTCCAATGCTGCACGGATGGATGGATAATTGATGATAGGAAATGATGTATTAATATTTTTTCATACATGCAGAGGTCCAGTCTGCGTGGGAGCCCAGTCTGAAAACTGGCAGCATGTGTTTATCAAATTTTACAACTAAACTGACATCCTACAACTACTGAACACACCAGCAATAATGATTTCTAAGTTTATCTATAATAGTAATCAGATTCCCTCCACCTTTGATGCAATAACTCATATAAAAGTCAAGGTGCCCATTTCCTACGTTTCTGTTCTAAGTTCAAGTTGCAGTGAAAGCAAAGTCATCCTGGGTTAAAGCAACGCTGTAACTTTTAGGCACCAGTGGCGCTAAAACTGTAACCACCCTGTTTGGCCCACCTGAAGGCTGATGGTGACTCTACACTGTTGCAAAATTAAATGTCTCCCTCTGTTTCAAAATTTGAAAGCAGACCACTTTGGAGCATCAGATTAATTACTTGTAAATATAAGGCCACATTCATCCCTCTGAAGGATGTCTGACCAGGTAGGTGTCATATCAGCCTTTTTTTCCAAACAACAACTTTTAACTTGGTTCACTTTCATGTATAAGCGGAACTCAGATTACCATAAAGCGAAGCTCTGAGTGACTCTGGGTGATGAATTTGACTCTCTCAAGTTACATAGGCGAGTTTTAGAGAAGACTGGCCTGCAAGAAGCCTTGATATGCACCAAGTGGTGTATATTAACCTGAAAAATCATTTCACTTATCTCAAATGAAGCTAATATTTGGGTAAAATGTACACAGTATTGTTTTAAGACAAGCAGTGATGTTCAGGTCCAGCATATTCGCTTCAAACATAACTGCGCTGCTTCATACATCTAGCAGAGATGGCGCCAGTGTGACATTGAAAAATTACCTTTGTGCTGAGGTGTCTCCTGTGGCGATGGGAATCAGCCGCCATAGGCTGAAAAGCATCTTTATTAGCCTGCAGAGGAGACTGACAATGCGGGTCATGATGGCGCACAAGGCAGCTGTGCAGTTCTGGTATTCTGCATTTGTGTGCCTGTGGTGGGGGGCGAAATACTAAGGAAAATAAATAGTTAAGCTTTCACAGGTGTTGGTGCTAACTGCCCATTATAGGGACTCAACACTCTGATTATAAAGTAACACAGAGTCAAGAAGTGTGAGGCTCAATAGTCAACTTGAGAGAGATCACTTTAAAGAAAACAGAAAAAGAACAAGAAACATCCCTTCTCAAGATATTTGAGATAGAAAGCATATTACAAACAACACAAATTCATTAATCATGTTCAATATTTGCTGTTTCATTTCATGAATTTCACATCATTCCCTTGCTGTCTCTTTCATCTGTGAAACAACATTAATCCAATGTGCCAATCAAACTACAGGGAGCGCAGAACCACATCAAAGCGTGTCAGGCAGGCCTTTAACAAGAGCAAGCCAGCAGGCAAATCACCCCTTTAAGAAGAGTCCCAGGGGGATGATGAACTTCCTTCTCTCTCTTTCCCTCTCTCATAGAAACACACATACATATAGAAGCAACGCAGAACGGCATACAACATTCAAATGATTCATTTATTAGCTCAACCTATTAAATCTCAGCACACAAACGGAATAATCAATGCAAGAGAGGTTACAAAAGACATCCGCAAATAAGTGCAGGGTGTTTTCATGGGCACATACAATAAACTCTCCCACAGATTCAAACACAAAGGGAATAAATGGTATCTTTATCAGCTCATTGAACCATTATGATCATGACAAACATCCCTGAAATAACTGTCAGCAAGAAATCTGGTAAATGAGACAGCCTTCTTTGCCGAGGAAATAATTACATAAGAACTGACTGGATGTTGGCTTGAAGCAGTGGATTTTTGTCCCTGCATATTTATAGTAAGTGTCCATCTGACTTTCATGTCAATATGATAACGAATTCAATTCTAAGTGGGTTTTCTAGCAAAAGGTCAATTAGTCAAAAGATCCTGTGTGGGTGTAATAAGGGCAGAAAAGGCAAGCAAAGAAAACTACAGCTGAGGCTTCAGCTGACAAAAGTCCATTAATGAACTTTTCAGCTTTGAGCTGGATGGAGAAGCTTTTGGATGTATACAGTCTTCTTTATATTTAGACTATTTTATCATACTATAAATAAGTAAATAACATAAACCAAAATATTTTACTTGGCAGGATGCATATCTGACAATGTTGAGTCAAACATTGTCTCCATTGTAAAATTGAAGCAGCAATAGTTGATAAATGTTTTTTTCCCCATGCAATCTGATACCGATACCTGGGCTGAGCATATGGGCCTATACCCGATACAGATACAACACTGTTAAAAGAATACCTTGCCATGTGGGTGAAGGAATCCGGATTGACATGAACATTATTTAAAAAATGTAAGAAATAAAAAAAATAAATAAATAAAAAGTAGCACATGACTTTCAAAAGGAAGGAAAAATGATGCATCGTATTAACCAGTTTTTAGAATTAAAGATCAAAAATGACATTAATAGGATTTCAGCTCCCCCCTGGTTTAATAGTATTAATGGTCACCCGTGTGCAAGAAGAACATCTATCATAGAACCAGCCTATTGTAAATCTGTGGATGCGGCAGAGATCCAAAGCTCTGGTGGAAGAATATGTTAACAGGAAAACCTTAAGTCATGGACTCAACAAACCTGGTATTTTTAAAAGGAGTGGGAACAAGGAAGCCACTCGTAAAAGTTACAAATAAGATGTCCGAATCTACTGGGGCACACCAAAAAAAAATGAAAGAACGTTATCAGGTCAGAAAAAATACAAAATATAACTTTTTGGCCTACATTTGGAAAAAAAAAGGTGTGTGGTGGGAATCAAGCACTGCATTTCATGCTAAACACATTATTCCCCAAGTAAAACATCAGAGAGGATCAGCGTACATTAACATGCTGAAATGCTCTACTCAAAGTCCAGACCAAAATCTTATCAGAAATGTGTGGCAAGACTTGAAAACTGTTGTCTGCCAGCACCCCCCATCACTTCTATCGAGTTTGAGCCATTTGTAAAGGAGAATCGGCTGAAATCTCAGTTTATAGACGTACAAACCTGGTATAGATTCCCAGTAAATCAATGACATTGCAGTGAAAAGTGCTTCTACAAAATATTGACTCAGAGGGCATCAATACAATTTAACAACACACTTACATTGTATTACAAGTATTCAGAGAGTTCTTAGAGTAAATAATCTATTGAAACAGTGACACAGGAAAAAGCTCATCATCTTGCAGGTAATCATTTACTAGATGCTAAATATTAAACTCTATGACAGCTGATGGTATAAAACTGCCAAAGGATCTATTTCCAATTGTGACTTTTTTTTGTCAAAGATCTTTTAATATTTTGAAGATTCTTACAGTCACAGAAGAACAAATGTACGAACCTTTTAAACTCTCCGGCATTACAAATCAATTAGGTTTTCTCCAAATAGTGTTTAATCTTTGTTTAATAGATGAAGACACTGTGACATAGGACTGTAATATGTTTGTGAAGGGAAACTTACACGAGTCAGTCATCAAAGCTCGCAAATTGGCCAATTTTTAAAAAATCTGCCACGACTGGTAACCAGTCGATCATTATGAAAACAACCAATTTCAAGCGCCTATCGTTGCATTTTTTATTTGTTCTTCTCTGAGTGGACATCTTTCTCCTGCTCTTGTTCCATGTCTTTTTTGGTCAGAGTGCCAAAACATGCCAATAAATCACTTGCACAAAAGAGGTAAGGTGAGACATCGTTTTATAGCTAAGACCGGAGCAAGGAGAAATTGGCAGAGAAAGAAACATAACTGAGACAGGGCGGCCATTCTTGGCCCCTTCTGGAGCTAAGGCACCACAGCGATGGGTTGTCAGTGGTCAGGAGGAAAACAGAGGAGCACAGCAGAGGATCGGAGAAGCCTGTCGGACAAACAGTGCTGAAAGCAGGGAAAAGGCTGCGGCTGGCTAGCTATAGAGGCTAACTGCTTAGGATCCGAGGAGGACGGCGGTAGATCAGATAAGTCCGCCTGGCAGACAGAGCACTGAAGAAGGAATAGAGGCTGTGGCTGGCTGGGAGGAGGACAGCAGTACTTCGGAGAAGTCAGCCAGGGAGGCAGAGCAGGAAGAGGCTGCTGCAGATGGAGGCTAACTGCTGGAAGTGGAAGGAGGACAGCTTTAAGATCGGAGGAGCCTGCCAGCCAGACAGAGCAGCAGAGCTGGGGGGAAGAAGGCTGTCGCTGGCCAGTGTCTGAGCTGAACGTAGGATGACTCACAGTCCTTTTAGGGCTAAATTAAAACAGAGATCCATAAACCTCTTAGCTCTTTAAAGCCCGAACCATGAAATAATTGACAGAAAATTCAGATTTTTTAATATAAGAGTTGTCATTGAATTCTATGAAAAATTATGAAAAAAACATAAATTTTGTATAACTTAAATTTGATCATTACTTGCATAAATTTTGATATATTCGACATTTCCGTATAATCTTTCATACATCTTCTGTTCCCTACATATTTCTGATTTATTAATCGGGTTCTCAAGAGCGAAAATATCACACTGATGATGCAGAGGTCTCAAAAATTAATGTATCAAATATGATACATTTGGCTTTAAAGGGTTAAGAAAATCCCCCGCTTCATTATTCATTCAAGAATTTATGGGTCTGATGCTGTGGTCGGTTATATCGGGATTGGCTCCCTAAGTCCTGATTGGTGCATCTATTTATAGAATCTTATTTCCAAGCGGTGTACTTTCTTTTAGTAGGACAGCAGATTAAAGTTTCTACTTAAAATATCTAAGTACTGGTAAAAAGACCAAAAGCAACAAAAGACTGAGAAATGTAAAAAGATTTTCTCAAGGGTTGAAGAACAACTGATGAAGACAAATATAAAACATTAGAAAAAGTCTGTTACCTTAAAAAAATCCATAAATAAATAAAAGATAAAAGAGCATTAAGGGGAAATTTCAATGGATTTACGCAACCTAGATTTTTTAAAAACTCGGGCTCCTAACACGGTATGTAAAATTGAAATAGATTAAAATAAATAGATTAGAATCCCCAAGGAAATCTACAGCTGCTAAATACCAAACTGTTCCTTGTATAATTTCTCATCTAATCTACTTAGAAAAAAACCCTGATATAAACAGTTTAAATACGACTATTGCCTGTTCCAATGTAGACATGCATACGAATATCTTACATTGTTATTGTATTTCCCTTTACATTTTAATTGCTAAGGTAGCTTCCACTAACAGACCTTGCATGGATATTAGCAGTGTGCATTAAAATATCATGCATGCATCAGGGTTATAAAGGTCTCCTTCTCCTTCCACGCATCATTTCCTCACATCACAATGATGGCCATCTTCATTACTCCAATCATTATCAGACGCATGTGTCATCTGCCATCGCCATCTCCATCCTGGCTCTGTTTCCCATTAATATCTTCATCTGCTCTTCCTCTGTGGTCTTCACTCGAGGATTCCCTGTAAGAGGCTGCAGAGCTGTGGGGGCAGCCCGAGTCCAGTACATTGGATGTGAAACGACAAAGCTGAATGTATTTATAGGCCATCTCAGTACAGAAATGTGCTGCTCACTGTTCAAGCTATTTATAGAGCCTTTTTACTGATGCCTCTGCGTATAGTGCAGGAGCTGAGATGTTTCTCCTGGGAATTACTTACGAGACTCCCTCATATCTGCCTTCTTCCCCCATTTGCTGCTCTCTCACTCTCCCAAAAGCCTTTGTCCTCTTGCTTAACAGTTTCTATTCTCTTTCTTCTTGACTCCCCATCTCTCTACCTCCTTCCCTTTTCCCATCTTCTCAGAGTCAATTTACTCCTGTCCACATTTATCACCTTCCCTTCCCCCAATCCCATTCCTGAGCCCCTTGTTGTTTTTATTGATTTTGTTTTTATTCCTTCAGTCCATTTTAACAGTATTATCCCCACTTAAATCAGTTTGCAACAGGGAGTGTTTTTACAGTTGATTAACCCAATGAAGGGATTAATTATTCTGTATATTCAAAATAAATGTTTTTTTATTATAGTCAAACAACTTTGCAAATGTGTTTATATTCCCTAAAAAAATCCTAAACTTGAAACCTTAAAAAAAAAAAAAACATAATTGTATGTTATTAGGATTTATTCTGGATAAACACAATAAAAAGTGGTGGTGGAAGGAAAATGATAAACGGTTTCTTCAGATCCAAATTGTAAAGAACATTGGAATTCAGTCCCCTTATGTCAATATTTGCACCAGGTTTTGCTGCAGATTAACATACAGTTTGTCCCGTCTTTGACTAGGCTTTTCTAACACATGCATATGCTTTGATCTATGTCCCTGTAGCCCCGGCTGTATGTTTAGAGTTGTTGTCTCACAGGTTTTTTGCTGTGTATTTACTCTGCACATTTTCCCCACCAACTCTGATCTGCTTCGCCATCCTTACTCAACAAAAGCATCTGAATAGCACGTTGCTGCCATGGCCATGTTTAATGTTGCATTGTGTTTAGGGTGATGTTTGGCATTGTGCATAAAAAAAGAAGATTATTCTTCGTGTCTTTCATAGCTTATTGCAAACTGTAAACAGACGTTCCTTTAGAGAACTGCTTTATTCACATAATTATTCCAGAAACACCATAGTCGGGGGTTGGGGGGTTATGGTTAGTAGTCATTGTGTGAATGCATCTTCACACCTGAGCTATGAAGTTCCTCCAGAGTTACCATGGGCCATTAGGCTGATTCTTTTTAGCTTAATGGTTAGTTTATTCTCTGTTATAGCGCTTTTAAGTGTAGTATAAGATACTACATACATCATTAAGGATTATCAGTGGGCATCACTTAATAATTTTCAAACTACTTTGAGACATAAGAAGTACAGTAACATATCCTCCTTAACCCTACTGCCCAGCTGACTTAAGCTCTAAAAGTTAAATGAGTTTTGGCTTTATCTCCAATTTGTTAAATGCAGCATTTACTAACATTATCCAAACAAAGCATGAGGCTTTTACAGAGTATCTAAGATTTAGAATTAACAGAAAAGGTTAACAGAAAAGTCAGTTGGATTAAAAGGACAAAACATTATAAAAAACCATGCACAGGCTTCTTCCACTTCACAAGTTTACTAATTGTGCTACGGTGACAGTTGGGTTAATTCCCACCAAAGTTATATAAATGTTTGCGGTGTTAATATTAAGGGGCAAGAACACTTCTGATGAGGTCTGAGTCAGTTCTCACAATTATGTTAACCTTTCCTTTACGCTGTGAGCTCCTTATACAATAAAAACTCTGAGAATGTCCATCAAGTCTTAATCTTGCAGTACTTGCAGTCCATCTGTGCTCATGAAGAGGTGAGTGCATGAGCAAAAAAAAAAAAATCCAAACTTGAAGTCACATTCAAACAAACAAACACAAGAGACTTAAATACAAAGTCTACAGAGGGGTTTTCATATCAGACAGCTCATTCTTGCATTATACCCATTATGTTTGGGGTGGAGCAGGTTCTCCTTGAATCCACTGACATAACAGGATGCAGTTGATGTCAGCATGTGAGCCTTCCAGCTGTAAGCACACATACACATATACAAACTCGCTGACAACCAGACACACCTCCTCCCACGTCCTTGACAGCATGTTGTGATGCAGAGTGGCGTCTGCTCGTCAAGCTGACAGACCGGCTCTGACAGCCTGGTCAGAACGTTGTAGATGAAGGGAGAAAAAAACAAAACATCAAAATCAAAACAAACAAAAAAAAAAACCCACTGATTTTCAAACGCTCTGACCTATGATAACAAACAGCCCAGTCGGTCAAGGGCAGAGAAGAGTTAAGTAGTGTTATCACTGTTTTTTAATAGTTTAATGCTTCTCTCTGATTCTTCAGCAGTTACTGCTAATATAGGTTTGGAAGTCCCCCCAAAAAGCTATATGCATGAAGCATCCACACATTCTTCATGACAAAAGACACATTTTTTAAGATCTAAATTTATAAAATACTTTTTCTACCACTGTAGACATACAAAAATAAAAATTTAGCCTTAAAGGTGCTTGAAATGGAGTCAGGTTTAATATTGTTTCCTGCAAATTACAAAACAAAACAATACTAAAACTTGCTTTAGACTATTGGAGGGTGGACATAAAAAAAAAAAAAAGAAGTAATGCTTCCACATACTCGCATGGGCATATGTCCGCAAACGTCCACGAATGTTCAACCCCATCCAATGCAGTATATTTATATAGCACATTAGTATTAGTATTACAACACGTATGGCAAGCGAAAGCTGCCAATTAACTGCTCACCAATCACAGGAAAATGCGCATCTTCATTTCGACGTGTATTTCAACGGGTATTTGTTTGGCTGCTAACATGAAATGTTCATTGACATAGCGGCAACATCGTGGTATGGACGTCAAGTTTGTTGCTGCGCGAGTTAAAATTACACGTCAAATTATGAACTTCTCTCATCTAATGTGCCTTAAATCTTAATACCATTAAATCTTAATACCTCAAACTAAAGCTCCTATTCCTTCACCTTTTGATGGGGTCAACAGATAGAACTCTATTCAGAGTTGGAAAGGAGCTTCAGACTCCTGTGGTAAATCAAAACAGGCCCCAGCCTCATGGACTTTATTATGAGAGGAAAACACACATGAATGATGTTGGTAAAAGTGAGACTAAAACGAAAGTTAACCAAAAGCAAGGGACAGCTGAAGCTCCATTATAAAACCCAGAACAAATGTAGGTGTCTACATTAGTATGTGTCACAAAGAGAGCACGAGAATAAATAACATCTTTTTGTTAAAACTCCATGAGGCTGGCTGTGTCTACATCTCCAGTCAAGCAAAGGATTGTGGGAAACTCTATAGCACCTTACAGCAGCTAGGAATGATGGGGCTCCCTATGCTAAATGAATGGCATCAAGGAAGCATCCTTTTCCTCCCTTTAGCTCCTTCCTTGCTACTAACTGTAGTCAAATAGCTTTTATCATGACGACCTCTGATGCACTTTTACCCTGGCTTAAGTGTTCTTACTTATTTAAGGTATTTGATTTGTTCCAGTGTCTGACCTTAGGCTGCCTCAAGAAAGTACGTGTCTTCTGGCTAATCAGTTTTGTTTTGCTTTTATTTTTAGATAACTGGTTTCAGTTGGACACAATAATAAATAAAGATCATAGATGGTCTAAGCATCTGATCCAGCAGATTGTTTTAACGTAACAAATTGGATGCAAACTCCCATAATACCACACAGAAGAAGCAGAACGAAGAAGGTGATGACTGGTTGAGTGCCTCATTACAATTTACCACAGAAATAAAGATGTTGCCAACAGAGTTAGCTGGTGGGGTGATCCATGAGCACACTGAGGTTGGTGAAGGTAAGCCTTTCTTAATTATAATGCAGCTTGCTGTGAGCATGTACCCTTCCTTGTCTGCTTCCTACCAATCAGTCTCTTTGACAGTGGCTATTCATTTGTGATACAGCTGAAGATAAACAAAGAAACAGATTGGACATCAAGCAGAGCCTAAAATGGCTTTGTTAACTATAACTCCAAATTTTAAGCTGACTTATGTGCTACTTATGATTAACATCCACAGCGAATTATAGCAAGCGACACCTGGTAGAACATTATCCTTCAAGACAACAGAATTAACACATTTTGTTAAACATTTGTCCTATTGGATAAAAACTGGCATCTCTTCCTGCATAGTTTACAGACAGAGCAACTAAAGCACCCAGAGAGTGACTGAAGCATCTCGATGAGGAAATCAAAGTGAAGAGGTGGGTAAATGCGTCTCCTTAGCTGCAATCAATATTGCATTATAATAATAAAGCATTATATCACTTCCAAATGTTTTGCTAAGAGAACACAGTCCTTTAAAAATGTTTATATAAACCAATAAAAAAACAACCGCATTCATCAACCATCTATTAGACTTTAGTGTTTTAGAAAATGGATGAAAGATTTCTTTATTTCATATTTTTGCAAATATAAAAAAATCCTTAAAGTATTTTCCAGACTTTCCTCAATTGTTAAAGAACCAAGTGGTGCAACACAGACCAATTTTAGGACTCATTGTTAAAACATGTGATAGCACAAAGTTAATTATTTAAAAGATGAAGTGTAGGAGTACTATTAAATTTTTAGTCTTCATTACACTGTATTGCTATTGTGATGTGATGGACAGATAATTACAGAAATGTAACAAGTATATAGTCAGAAAGCGTAATGTTCTGTTTGCATAAACGGTATGAAGGTGACTATAATTGAAATATGATGACAAGAAGGGAGGGAAATGTGAACAAAATAGGCACATGACATTCTTCAGAATTAGGAGGGAGAAGGTGTTAGAAGGTTTAGTCAATGTCCATTACCTCGGTGGTCACTCTCAGTCGACCTTAGCTGCGCTAAAACACAGCTGACAAAGGCAGAAAACAAGAGAGGAAAGCCAAAGATGGAGGTACAGCCAAGCAGGGCGACAACTCTTTCAGCAGATCTACTGTCAAATCTGGCACTGATGTCAAAATACTATAACTACTGGCATAAAATGCATAATTTTTCTGTATACGCCATTAGCAGAGTTGTTACTTCGTTTTTTTTCACAACCTCTCCATCCTCAGTGAACACTGACAGCATATGACTCACTGCCTGAGGAACTTTTATTATGATGGCTTTTAATTTCTGATATCAAAATAAGTTCCTCAGCAGCACTGTTATTGAAAACACTTTAACACACTCATTATCTACTTGAATAGTTGCCCTTGAGCAAAAAGAATATTGAAAAGGTAACAAACAATTCAATCCCTTTTAATGCATTGGTCAAGGGTCTTTTAGGTCTTGAATATCTACTCTGGAAATATTTGTGTAATCTACATACAATCACCGTCCACTTTATTAAGTACACTTATCCAACCGCTCGCTAATGTAATTTTTTTAACGACCTGGCAGCTACTCAATGTGTTTAGGCATGTAGATATTGTCAAGACGATCTGTTGCAATTCAAATCAAAAATTAGAATGGGGAAGAAATGTGATTTAAGTGACTTTGAAAGTAGCATAGTTCTTGGCGAGAGACAGGCTGGTATTTCGGAAACTGCTGATCTACTGGGACTTTTGCATACAACCATATCTAGGGCTTACAGATAACAGTCCCAAAAAGAGAGCACAAATGCCTTGTTGAGGCTAGAGGTCAGAGGGGAATGACTAATAGAAAGGCAAGAGTAACTTACATAATATGCAGAACATCATCTCTGAATGAAAAACTTGGGGAGATGGGCTACAGCAGCAAAAGACCACATAGGGTGCCACTCCTGTCAACTAAGAACAGGAAACTGAGGCTACAATTTGCACAAGCTCACAAAAATTAGACAAAAGAAGATTGGAAAAAATGTTTCCTGGTCTGATGAGTCTCGATTTCAGTTCTGGCTGGGTCCGAAATTGGCAGCTAAAACATAAAAGCATGGATCTTACCTGCCTTGTATCAACGGTTGGGATGTGGTGGAACAGGAGATTTGCATAATGGATGTGCAGCTGACAGATCTGCAGCATCTGGGTGATGCTATCATGTCAATATGGACCAAACTCCCCGAGGAGTGTTTCCAGTACCTTTTTGAATCGATGTCACAAAGAATTAAGGCAGTTCTGAAGGCAAAACAGGTCCATAAAGTGACCAGTGAGTGATTAGTTCAACCTGTTCCATTGTAAATTAGTAACTCACATTGCAGCAACTTGAAGCAATGTCTAAGTGTATTTTATATATCTAGATATGTGTAGATGATGTGTTTGAATGATAGACGGGCTTAGAATATAGAGTAGAACTAGAGGAGAGGAACAGAGGGCAAGAAAGGTTTATGAAAGATTAGAAACAAGGAAGGAAAACAGAAAGGAAAACCCTCAAATTTTAGACTTCTCCATACACTGCAGCACCTGTGTTTGTTCATTTTGTATAATTTGTTCAGATCACAGCATGGGGTTATTCTGACCTGCAATAAAAACTAGTAATAGGTCAAATACGACATCACATCCTGATCTCTACAGGGGGAACTGTGTGCCCTAATGGCTACAGAGATTAAAAACTTTTCAAGGCAGTGAAAATTAGGTAATGACAACAGAAGGACAAATAGGAAGAAGTTGAGCAACTATGCAGCTCCAGGAAGCTAATAAACTATCCCTTTTGTCAACGCCTCTACGTGCCACCAGAGGAATCATTCGGCACATGCAGTAATAACCATCATCACACCAAAACTAACCTTGATTTAAAAGCCTAATTGAGACAACGGACAGACGGTCAAAAAACAAACCCGACAGGTGAGGTAAAACCCCAAAAAATAAATAAACGAAAACCATGAGGATCCACTGCTTCCTGTGCTGCATGAACACGGAGTAACAACCAGTCATAGAGCTGATTCATGAGCCGTTCGATGCATTGACAGAGGGAGGACCTGCTGGGGAAATGACAGGCAAAAGGCACGCAAACACAATAGACACTGTGAAAACAACCCACATTTCATGTGTATCCCACAGGCAGGAAGTGTCTGAGTGACGCTTTGTTTGTCCAGCATTGAGAAATTTACCAAACATTTCTAAGAGAGACATTATTATCTCTTTATATCTCTGTGTGTTGTGCATGTGTGCTGAAGGGGGTAGGGCATCACGACAACGCAAGCCTCCAGACAAGAAGGTGGTTGCCGTGGAAACCTCGGACGACTTGGGGAAAAGAAGAAGCGATAGACAGAGAGAGAGCGAGAATGAGCATGTGTGCAATGACAGAAATAAGGGGGCAACATCCTAAGGCGAAACAAAAAGGGGAAAAAAAGAAAAGGAAACAAGGCCCTGGGAGGAGTCGACACTTGAGAAGCTTCTTATTCAATAGGAATAGAGAGGGAGAAAAAGTCCATATACACTGAATTATTGTAATAGAGAGATCAGAAAGGAACGAAACAATGATGTGAACAATGGAGGGAAAGAATGTAAGGGCGAGGACACTTACAGGGAACAGTGCGGAGGTAGAGGTTGTCTCTGATGATCTGCTGGTGGTCGTGGTCCACTGAGCCCTTGGAGAAGCGTAGGTTGAGGTAGTGCCGCAAATCTTTGTCAACTACCCCCCCTGAACACAGTAAACAAAAAGAGATATATCAGGTGTTAGTTGAATACACAGCAGTAAAAATGAATTTCTAGTTCGTTGTTTGTGTGAATCCCCGTGCACATGTTAATAGAAGGAACGGTAGATTGATATCTTTTAATTTCTGATATTCAAATCTGAGACTTAGGGTTCTTAATTTTGAGGTAAAAATCGAAGACTTGCTCACTGTTGTGCTGTGTGACCTGGCAAACTGGTAATAATTATAATAAGTATGTTGGGAAAAAGAGGTTAGGCTAATCAGGAAGGGCAGCTCTGTTTTAGAACGTTTGGTAGGGGGGAGGAGAGAGTAACTAGAAATATTAACATGAACGATTTCTCCTCCTCCTTGCATGAAGCTGTTGCAGAGTTGCAGAGCTTCTTCATTAACTTCAGCATCCTATGTGCACAAAGTTATCACAGATCCTTCCTCCCAGCAGCTGTCAGACTCTATAACACACACAACAGACTCTTCATATCCCTGCTGTTAAGTGCAGTTTTTCCTAATGTTGTAAAGTCTATACTTGTTGTTTTATTTAGTTTTCCAAGGGCATTTTAATACACGTTTAAAAAATAACCAACTCAGTTGCACATTTTATTTTATTTAACTAAGTTTTTGATTGTTATTTACAGTACAACATGTTTTCTATGCTTTAAAGCCTTTCCCTAAATTGATGCTAAAACAGATCAATCCCTGACCCCCGGTAGGATTATTGTATTCTAATACAAGTCACATCTAATCTACATTTACCGGGGCACCTGTGGATCAGACGGCAGCAGTCCGTCGTGTAATGGGCATAACATTTCTGTATTCAAATGTAGCAACGTGGTTATTATCAGAAAATGTATATTTTAATGTATGAATGGATTTAATTAAGTAGTGACATAAAAAGTGTAAATAAATAACTTAAGCAAATATTACAATTCACATCCACAGCCACATTGGATGTGTTAAGATGAAAAAGATAAATATCAGGATCATGTTTTGTTTGGAACATTTCTTATTTCCCAAGTCCATTATACCCAGAAATCAAAGTAGAAAGTGAGTTATAATTTTTTGGTCAGAAAATTCAGAGTTGCCTGCCTGTCTATGTTGCAACGTGAACTTCACATTGTGCATTCATGTGTTACTTCTAGCTAATTTCAGTGACCTCTGCTAGCGGAGCTGCAGGTGAGGGAGACTAAATGTCTATCTCTTTCCAGTGTTGCCTTGCAGAGCTGCTGCAGCTTAGATTAGCGTTGACCCACTGATCTGGGCTTGCTTCAGAGCTCATTTTCTCCAAGAGCCATAGAGACCATTCAGTCTATCACTGAGAGGTGGATAGTTAAAAGATATTATCTACTTTTTGTTGGATAGTCCGTGTTTTTTGTGAGAGGGTTACTGGCAACAACACAGTGATCAAATGGAGAAAATGCTTCATATACAGTATTTATATGTGTTCAGTTATTTCGTTTTAGCAGGATAATATTGGTTAGTTTTTTTTTTATCTTTTGTTTTTAGTTTTTAAAGAAAATAGAAAAAACTTCCACAAATTATTTGATTGCATATTTTCCTTATTAGACAAATTCTTAAAAAATAAGCAAGTGAGAGGTAAAAAAAATAGGAGAAAAAAAGATATAAAATGTTATTTAAACCACTGGTCCAAATATTAACACCAATACTGCTGCCCATAACCTAATCAAAGTCTGTTTGTTTTAAGAACATTGCTGGTTAGTGAGAAGCAGGACCTAATAACCAGTAGCTTTTATTATTTTTTAGGGACATGTGGCCTCTATTTTTAAAATTTTGGAAAGTAAATAGATAGGAAATGGGAATTGAGATAGAGGAAAGACATACAGCAAAGGTCAACCTGTGATAGCTACATCATGGAGTAAGACCAACATTCATTGGTCACACACTTATCCCCTGCACAGCAGTTCAGTTTGTAGTTCAGTTTGGTTCGAATCCAATCCTGGCCGAGTCTTTCTGCATAGAGTTTACAGGTTATCCTCATGAATGTGTGGGTAGAGCTTTCTGTCAGAGTTCAAAAACATGAGTGTTACTTTGATCGTGGCTCTAAATTGCCCTTAGGTGTAAGTGAGTGTGTGTGTGAGTGTGTGTGTGTGTGTATATATAGTCTTTATGTCTCTGCTCTGTGATGGACTGACCACTGTGGCTAATACTTTCTGAACCTGCAAAAACCATGCATCAACCACGTTATTTTGTTTTTTAAACAAAAAAAGTCAAAGTAAAGAACACTGTTGTTCTCTCTGCACCTGTTTATTTAAATTACTTGCCCAGGCTGCAAGTGAAAACGATTTAACAAGATAAAAATCTGAATTTCAAAGACTAACTTTATTTCTGCATATAGTAAAACATACCTGAGGCTGTTTTATAGGATTTGACTTTTTCCAAGTCATAATTCCAACTTTCAGCATTGCTGTAGGGTTAAATCTGTTAACTTTCAAGTACAAACGAAATGCGTCATTTACCATGTTAAATTCGCAATTTGCAAAATCTGGCGAGTTTACTGGTTTACAGTTCAGGGACCAGATCAATGGTTGTTACCAACAGTCAATAGAATGACTTCTCTCTGTTAATATTGTATTTAATCACATGCTAAGGTATAGCTACTGGTTTTTAGAAAAGTCAAAACAATCCAGTAAATTCTTCAAGCTTGAAATTGAAGAACCATTCTCAGTTTCCAATTTAGAAAACAATTAATTTTTTTTTATGAAGATTTCCGGAAACCAGATTTAAGACTTGAAAAATACCATAAAGTTTTTGGTTCAACTTTTATGCATTTATTTAACTTACACTTTAATCTGCCTAGAATATTAGTAATTCTGGGCTTATCTTTACATGAACCTAGAACGATGACATTTATGATTATTTTAGGGCAGGTGAGAAACCTTCAACTCTTCAGATCATAATTCCCATTTTATTTAGGAGGTAAGATTCCCAAATCCAGAATAAGAAGATTATAAGTTAAAGTTTAATTCCAATGCTACATAAACCATGTCCATTAACTTTTAACACAAGTCGGTCATATTGAATTTTAAGGCTGCGGTTAGTTGGGAACCTCAAGTATCTAAGTCAGAACTTTTGGGCTGATAAAAGCTGGTGGTACTTGGGGAAGCAGCTTGAAACAGATGCAGGAAAAATCTGCTAACTACGCAAAAAGAGTTGCAACTGGTTTAGAGTTTCAAGCTAGTAGCTTCAACTAGCTTTCACAGCCAAATCAAAACAACCAGGGCTTTCGCACAATGACCCAAACACACACGTCAGGGTAATTGTGTAAACCAGTGATCCCCCAGGGATTTAATGTGCAATGTCAGCAGGTCAGGTAACAAAGCCTTTAGAGGACAACAGCCTTCCACACCTCTATGTTTCTACAGATTATGTGCTGTATAGGCTGTTTTTCTAGTCTTTAAATCACTGAAGTGAACACAGTAAAAACAAGGAAGGACCACTACTGAATTCAGAGTTATAAGACCAAAACAATCGAAGAGAAGGTCCACAAATAGTTTCTCCTGCCTGCATCTAAAACAGGAGGAGCCTTAGGAGGATGAGAGGAGGAGAGCTCACTCCACAAGCAACATTTGCTATGCAATAGTATCACATCCGACAGCGGAAGGGATGAGGTTACATCCTAAGCATTTACAAACGACAAACATGTCTTCTCAGTCATGCATACAATATTGACCTCCTGCCAAACTGAGTCAACAGCCTTGGGCCTACAAGTTAATGCAGCGCCTACCTGTCAGGGGGAACACTTTGCACTGAAGTGGAAATGCATTCAGCCCCAGTGCTAACACATGCATGCGAGTCCCTGACACAGGTGACTGTGACTCAGATAAAAAAAATGCATCGTCTATCTAGAGCATCTTGCATTAACTGAGAACATTTTTATAATTTTCCAGGAAAAGGTTAAAGAAAAAAATACAGAGAGAAAAAAAGGGATATGTTGACGTAAAATAACACTGCTTTGTATTCAGACACAGATTTTATGTTTGGCATGCAGACACACAATACATGCACATGATAAGAAGAAGAGAGAAAGAGGTAGTGGAGCTGGGATGAAGAGAGCCAGACAGTGAAGATAGAGGCAGTGAAATTTGTGCACCTTAACAGCAGCTAGCCCAGATGTTGATTAAAAAAAAAAAAATGCTTATATATCCACAGACAGCCTGTCCTCCCCGGCGTCCTCTAGCTTCATATCCTACCGCCACAGATCCTCCTTTACCTTTGTGAAACCTCCCCGTCTTTCCTGTCTTCCTTTGCTTCTCAACTGCTGCTCCAACACACAGCAACCGGCTGCAGCCAATTTTAATCCCAGAAGATGACGACCGGGTTGGGGGGTGTGTGGTGGTGGGGGGGATGGTAGATAGAAAGAGAGACACAGATAGATGGAGAGAGACGACGACCGTCAGGACGAGGAAAAAAAAAGTGGAGAAGAAGATGTGCTAGTGGGAAGCCGGGCTATAAAAGATAGAAAAAAAACTGCCAGCCAATTGGCCAGGCCACTTCCACAATCCTGCAGCATCCTCTATCTGCTGCTGATGTTACTACAATGGATTGTGCATGTGCCAGGGTGTGCAAGACAAAGAGAGACAGGCTGACAGACAGGAGCATAAAACGTTTATGCATGTGAAATCATTCACAGAAGGGAATTTTTCCTCTTTTTGTGCATGTCTGAGTAACTGGGCAGATTACATTCTTCAATTACTCTGCATCCCATCCACTACTTGCTTGCCCAGTCTGACCTTGTGTTTACGTCACACAGTAGGAAGAAATACAGCAAAACGCAAGAGCAGCAGCGGTTCTGAGGTTACACGTAGCTGTACGCACATGGAGGACAGATGAGCTCACAGCTGCAGATGCCAGTGAAGATGCCTGTGGCAGTTTCTTAAGTGAAGTCTGGGCAAGAAAACAGAAATAAACAAACACCGGCACAGAGACACATGCTGCCCATATTAGCCGAGTATGCAGGATGGGGTTAATTTTAAGATGCTTCACTAGTAGTGAAACAATCTAAAAAACATTATAGACTCGTATTTAAACATTACAGCGAGTTCGCTGATTACCTGCTTCAATAAAGAATAACAAAAGAACAGAAGATGTACAATACATAATTTTAGTCTTTAAAAAAAAGTAAACCTAAATTGCAGAGAAAGACAAAAGACAGTTCCATCAATCGCAGACAGAATTTACTGCAGCTCTAAACATCCATGTGGGTAAAAAGGAAAAAATAAATATAAATCTGTGCCCCCATTCAGTGACTTTTCAACAAGGTGGCCTATTTACACAGTCAGCTTCAGGTTCCTCCCTTGTGTCCAACAGCAGCTAGTACAGTTGCAAAAAATGTCTCTTCTTCCACCGTGATTGTGAGAGGAGTGTCCGCAAGGCCCCGTAGTGAAGTGAAATTATTCAGTGTTCTAACGCAGTGTTTTTCAACCCTGGTCCTCAAGGCACACTGCCCTGCATGTTTTAGATGCTTCCCTGCTTAAACACACCTGG
>JAUZNJ010079771.1:1631-24207 GCA_034780135.1 Jordanella pulchra | reverse complement strand
AGAAAGAAAGAAAGAAAGAAAGAAAGAAAGAAAGAAAGAAAGAAAGAAAGAAAGAAAGAAAGAAAGAAAGAAAGGCTAATTGTTTTTCTACCTTGATGCTGCGTCCTAGTGAAATTTGGTCTGATTTCTGGTTTCTGGGAACATTTACTATAACTTCCAGCTGCTGTTGATCGGTGCATTTATGTAATATCAGTTGGTCTTAAACCACCCCAAGCTGTCACTTTACTAGTATTTCTAGGCATTGCACGACGGTCAGGCTGTACTCGGTAGTCATCATTTGGCTTTCTAATAGTTCTGTGGTACCACCAGTAGATGATTCATGTCTGTTCAGTCCACTCAATGCACTGAAACAGGTGCAGGAATTCTGTTTAAGCTAAAAAACGCTTGTTGTACATAACCTTATTTCAACATGATCAAATGTTTTTTGGTCTTTTTTGTATAGGCATTAAATGGCACTACGTGATTTTATTGAGCAAGGCATTAAAACACAGTAAGGACCATGCCTTGACTAGACTAATGTAGAGGAGTAATTGAGAGAATGCTGCAAAGCCACTTGGAAACTGATTTCTGCAGATATTTTTAAATCATCTGAGTCTTAAAAAACAGTCCGTATCTTTAAAAGTGAAAAAGCATACAGTTTATTAAAGATAAAGAGTAGATGATGCAGTTGGGTTGATCTGTACTTGTCAAAAGTACTTATATACCATGTTATAAGCTATTTAGATAGAAACTTTATTTGTTTCCCCTTTCTGTTTATTGCGTTGACATGGCAACAAGAGCATCCCACCAGTTTTTCCTACACTGACTGTTTTGAAAGCAGGTGCAAAAAGACACTTCTCCACTTGGATTTCCTGTCACATCCTGCAGCCCACTCCAGTCCTAAACTTTCTATAATTACAACAATCTGTGCTCCAAGAGAGTCTGTGTGAAATCTGATTGCCATTGGTAACATTCGCAGCAAGAGTCCTGCTGTGATAGAAGGCTTCCTGTTTCAATTTCCCAGGATCCCTTCAAGTTTTTTGCTTGCTCCTTTCTTTTTCACCCCATCAGTAGGGCATACATTTCCATTCAGGGGGAAAAAACAGACCCGGTAATATCCAATTTACTGGAAGGCAGAAGAGATGGTTTCACTAGCAGTATAATAACATGCTAGATGAAGCGTGGCAGTATAGAGTATGAATAAAAAAGGCATCTATGATAAAAATTCAATCCAAAAGCAGTCATCATTCATTGGAGGAAATAAAGGCAATTAGTAACACTTTACTGCAAATTGAGGAACATATAAACAGATCGCAAACACTGACATTGTAATAAGCCTAGAAGAGGATCAGCTCATATGACCTGTTTCAAATGCACATTGGTAGACTCATCAAACATCATGAACTTACTGGAGTGACAAGAAAACAAAATGGCATGCATTAGTGTATGCCGGCCTGTGCTGGCATTGTTTGTGTATGACTCAAAGGCTGGAGTACAACAGTCTCTGTCTGCAGTAAGATTGATGATCTTAATGTACGTATAAACAACACTTTCAAAGTGTAATGGCACTGCAGAAAAAAGTTGAGAAAAAACCTTTAAAATAATCTCATATTTTAATGTAGCATTATGATCTTACTAAGAAAAATTCACAACAACAAAATCACATTTTGTCTTAACAATTGCACATACAAATCAGTTGTTTTTCTTCAAAACAATCTCAGTTAATAATAATAAAAATAATAATAATAATAATAACAATAATAATAATAATAATAATAATAAACTATAAAAGGTGTTAAAAAATATATTGGGACTGGGATGGTTGTACTTTTGGTCAAATGAGACAGACCTACCATCGTCAACAAAACACTACAGGTATGTCTGGAGTGGTATGGTAACACTCATACTGTCTTATTTACTATTTTTAAGATTTATGCATTTCTAAAATATGTTTAACACTTAGCTTAAAAGAAAACAACAACAACAACAACAAAGAAATAAAGAAAAACAGAGTAAAGACAGATGGATGGATAGAACTTTAGAAAATGGGACATGGAATAAAGTCTGGAAATACTAATATTTTCTGTACTTATTCTGACTCGGAATAAAATCAAAAACATTTTTAAAGTGTGCAGAAATCCTGTCCAAGTTTATGAAATATTATAGGGTACAGAAAAGACTAATTGCTATTCTATTGGCAAAAATGAGGTTCAACAAAGTATAAACAACATCAGGGACAATATTTTCCAAACCATTGATTTTGTTAGTATAAAATATTTGTTTACTCTTGATTTCTATTCACAGAAAAAAATACAGCAAATTTAAAGTCCAGATTCATCAACACTGTTTTTGTCTTGAGTTAATACTAGTGCAACTAAACACGCTCTAAATTCAGGCCTTTTTATAGATCTCAGAATCACAGAAATGATTAAATATTATGTTTTTAACCATATTTTCCAAAAGCTTTTATACTCACAGCACATCAACATAAATAAACTTTAAAATAGGAAAGACGAAACAGGAAACTTTCTTATTTGAGACGTTTCCACTACTTCATTTTATGTTGCAAACACAAACAGATCTATATATTAAAATCATGACAGCACACAGCTCTTTAGTCTGATACATGAATTGCAGTTTTCAGGTTGAGGTTGATGAAGTGACAATTTGACTTTGTAGGAAAACAGCTGGAGCTTGATATCTGCAGATGGAACTCAGCACCAACACACGGTCTTATTTTTATAAGTCAAAGCGCTTCTTTCAGAACCTTTCTTATGTATTAGTAGTAAAGCTCTATCTTAATTTAGCAATGCATTAAAAGAGCATAAGCTTGAAAGATGTTTATTGGCTGTCCATGTCAAACACAAGAGCTGCATTAAACATTAAAGTCATGGCTAACATGAGCTGTAAATCATCATGAGGTAGCATTAAGGTAGCCAAGAGACAAACAACAATCTTTAGAAAGAGGACAGTGAGAGACTGCGTGCGTCACCTAGCCTTAATATAGCTACCTCCTCTTTATGAAGCTATGTTCTTTTTTACCCTCTTCTGAAAAAAACACACATTAATCCAACATGCTTTTTTCTGGAAAGGATAGGTAAGACAAAACAAAACCAAAACTCTGCAGAGTTTGCTCAAATTTAAATGTGAAATTAAAAAAGGTGTTATTTTGAGAAATCAAGAGTACATTAGAAACTGCATTTAACCTTTTTATTGATGTGTCCTACCTTCAGAGTGATGGGAGAGGGTGAGCAAACTGACACAGGAAGCTCCGATCCCAGATCCGAAAACGGTGATGCGGTTGGAATCTCCCCCGAAGAAGCCAATGTTCTCACTGATCCACCTTAAGGCCTGGATCTGGTCCAGAAGCCCGTAGTTCCCTTTAGCAGCCTGATCACCTGTGCTGAGGAAGCCTGAAACATATAAAGATAAAAACAATGAGAATAAAGCCCATCAAGAGTAGAGAAAGGGAATGGTTTAAAAAAACAAGTAAAAGAAATAGGCGAATATGCATTTTCACATTCACATTGTCACAGGAAGTATCATGGTGAGTGACAGCTGCAGTGAAATTATGACTTATTACATGACATGGCAGTTGGTAAAATAGGATTGCATGTGCCCACATGTCATCTGCACCTTATGGAAAATCAATGGCACGTCTCCCCAGGTGGACATCAATCATAAATTACTCTGTGCTGAGCATTATTGACCAGTTCAATGAAAAGCTTACAGATTTTCTGAAAACCTAGAGACTCTGTGTGAAAACAACAAGATTTTCTAATAATTTCCTCTACTTTTCCTCTGAGATATTTCAAACCTCTCTAACACCTGTCATGTTTTCGGTGACAACATGAACAATTCGTGGACATTTTCCCCACATGTCAGAGTAATCTGCCATGTGAGGTCTAAGTTGGAAAAGTGTGTGTCTCCTGGGTACATCAGAGCTCATGTTAACATACCGCTCTCTCTCCAGGGCATAAGCCCTGCTGAATGATGGGTAATCGCGAGTCATGGGAGAAGATCAAAGGCAGGCAATCCCTAAAGTCCCAATGGTGGATTTGGTGTCCGTCAAATCCCCGGGCATGCATGTGAGGTGACAGCTTGGAGACGTGTGGAAACCAACACCCAATTCTCTTTCACAAGCAATAAATGTGTTGATGGAGGATGTTTAAAGGCCTCCAGTGATGGTCCTTTGGCATTGTGGCAATGCTTCCAACATCTATTTCATGGTCTGTGCCTAAATCTAATAATGAAGTCTGTTTTGAAGTCCGCTGGGAAGGACAGACAGTTAACAGCAAAAAAACTGATTAAAATGAAAAAGTTTTAATCTGTGTGATTTCACTGATGTCACTACTCACTAAAGATAAGCAAAGATTAGAGAGTAGCCCTCCTCGGAGCTATTAGTTGTTTATGGGATGTACTTAATCTACTAAAAGCATTCATGTCTAGCAGTTCTTAGTTTTCAATGTTTTTCTACTTTAGGTAATATGATGGACAACAGGTGTGTCACGGATAGATAAATATATGACTGTTTTTAAGTTGGATGGAAAAAAAACAAATCCCACAGAGAGGCTAATATAATCAGCACTAATTTCATTTATTCCTTAGACAATCACGTTTACTAACAAAGCCTGAGTGCAGTTTAAAGGGTCTGACATGTTTCTGTCAAAATAAACCAACTTTCCCAGAATGAACACAGAATCATTGACAAAAAGAAAGAAAGAAGATAGAATCAAAAAAGGAAATATAAGGTAGGTTTGGAAAGTTCATTGATGGATTCATTGATCAGCAAATGAATAATGGATGGATTTTACTAAACTATTTCCCATTTCCACAACCATTCAGACCTGAACGATGTTAAAATCATATTCCTTACTTTTTCATATATTTAAAGACTTAGTTGTAACCAAGAATCAATTATCACCACGATCTTTAATATTTGCAGCACACTGCTGCAGCAAACCCTCTCAAATCACAGAAACAAAGTACTTCAGATTGTATGTGTGAGAATAAGGAAACTAATGTTTTATAAGAAAAATCTAAAATAAAAAAATGGGGTTTTTGTACTTGGCCTTCTGTGAGTGTTTCATTTTCTTCCTTCTATCACATTGAAGTTATTTTTATTTCTCTCCCAACAACCTCTGTTAAGTTTTGACATATAATCATTTTTGTGTTAGAAAAAAAACCATTTAAAAACTTTGAAGTGCCTTTACAAACCAATAGTATTTGAGTGGTGAAGATAAACCCAGGCCCTTTTTATTTCAAATCTCAAAAATATTTGGTTTTAAAAGTGTAAAATGCAAGTGTTTCACTAAGGGATGAGTATTATAGCGTAAAACATCTGTTAAAAATTAGAATATGCTGACAGTCTGCCAAATCAAACCTATCATAAGATCTTCTACAGAACACTAAATGCTATATTGTTATTTTTGTCACACGAAGCAATTATTTTTATCTGTTTCTATTAGCATTTGTAGTAATTATTATTGGTCTTATTATGTCAAAGCTCTGATTTTTTTTTTAACCATGTCAAATTAAAACTTCTGTCAAACCGTTACCATTTTTGCAGCCGTAATAAAAACTAAATCTTACTTGGGGGTAAAAATGAGAAAATTAAGTAGATTTCATGAAATAAAGTCCTGTCATTTCTTTAAAGCAAGGTGTTGCTTTGTATGCACTCCTGTCCAGAGGTGGGTAGTAATTAGTTACATTTACTCAGTTACATTCACTTGAGTAACCTTTAAGTACTTTTAGGAGTAGTTTTTATCGTACCGTAGTTCTTACTTTTACTTGAGTAATATTCTTGTAAAGTATCGCTACTCCTACTTGTGTAAACCTTCTGACTACTGTCTTCTGATAAATTCGAAACAGGTAAACATACAGTAAACAGTAGACATTATCAGTGGCAGATATTTATCCTGTCCTAACAAATATACATTTCTCACCATAATGACTGCTTTTTAAGTTTTATGTGGAAAAAAGCGATTGGGAAAAGTATGACTTCTGCACAAATTTGTTCTTTCATTACATTTATATTTATTCTAATGCATTACAGTCTTTAAAATACCAGAACTTGTTTGCATAATTTTAAACAGGAAATCTGATAATTACTCGTACTCCAGTGGACTTTTTACCAAATCATTTTATTTGAGTATTTCTTGGATGATTATTTTTTATGTTTACTTTAGTAAAGAAACGGTGAACTAGTATTACTCTAACTTCAGTAAATGTTTGGGGTACTCTACCCACCTCTGCTCCTGTCCTTAATAGTGCCTGTAGATCGGGACCAAAGGTGTGGATGTTAGTGTTCTACAGCATCATGACTTGCAATACTACTTTTCAGATCCATGGCAGGTTCTTTAATAGTAGCCCAGATTATTAGCTGAATTAACTGATATTTCAAGCATAATGTGGTGAGTAGAGACTTTTCTTAGTGGGGGTATGTAAAGTTATGATTGGGTCCTAACTGGAACAGCTTGTTATGTGCAGCATACATGACTTCATATATGACTCACATAGCATTTGTTTTAATGCAATGGGAGACATTGTCCAACACTGATGTTATTTTGTCCTGCACTTTCTGATTGTCCAATATCAGGGTTTACTTTTTCTTTTTCTAACAGCATTGGCTGATATATGCATGCCTATGAAGTATCATTAATGCATTCAGTAACCATGGCTTGAGATCATGTGAAGCGCATGTATTGGGACTCCTTCCATTAGCTATCCATTGTTAATGTTTTTTCAAAGTACCCCCAAAGTAGACAGACAACTAAAGTCTAAAATTTCAATGCCGTATGACGTCAAAACACGAGAGCTATTTCCCCATAATTTTCTTCCAATGCAATTGTAATGAAAGGTAGACACACAACAGCCAGTGGTACAACATTAACACCATGGTTGGCCTCTGTGCTTTTGAAAAGTCCATTTTTTATGCTTATTCATAAATACTAATGCTGCATCTCAGACTTTTCCCCATTGTCCCTCACAGGAGGCTCTGAAAGCAAATATTTCAACTACCACAGAATATGAGTTGGTGTTAAACTTGGCATTTAGCTGTATTTTTTGTTCTTAGAACTGGGCAAAGAATAGAATAACAAAAATCCTTTATTATCTCACACAGGGAGGAGTTCAGGTATTCCAGCAGCAAAGTGAAAGCCAACTTGAAGTATACAGATACAGACAAAGCTTGGAAGTATTAAAACAAAAAATAAGAATAAGAGACTGTACACTAAAGGGAAATTTACAGTGTTGAAAAGAAAACATTTTTTATAAATTAAAACAACAAATCTGGACGCAGTCCTTTGGCAAAACAATTACCATTTATAAAACACAACATTATGTATTATAAATATTACATTAGAGTTTTCATTTATAAAAATAGTATCCTAAGATTTAATATATGAGCAACTAAGTAGTTTGATTTTACTAATTGAAAAAGCATGTTTGTATGCTTTTGCACAAAAAAAATCAACAGACTACTAAGAGTAATGAAAAAAGGGTGGGGTTGTAAACACTTTTTGAGTTTTTTTGGAGCAGTGATGGTTGTAAAATCTTGCAGCTGCTGGGAGGAAGGATTTGCAATAGAGCTACTTTACACATTTCATTTGGGCTCTCCAGCTTTGCAAGAGCATCATGGATGCAATCGGAGACATTGTCCAAGACTGATGTAATTTTTACCTGCACTTTCTGATTGTCTGATATTAGGATTTTCTTTTTTAGGGGGATCAACATCGGATGATATATGCATGCCTATGCAGTATTTTTAATACATTCAGTAACCATGCTTTCATATCATGTGAAGCACACGTATTAGCACTCCTTTGATTTCCTCTCCATTGTTAATACAGTATTTTGTTTAATTTCTTAATAAATGTTTCCTTTTTGCTAAAATGGAGAATTGTTAAACATTTGTTCTCACTCTGCCATATGTATATATGATGTAAATGGAGAAAGAAGAAGCAATATCTATTTTAACAATTTACCCGGGGATTGATTAGACTGATTGCAAAATGATCACTATTGAAATCAGTTTTGAAAAACTTTTGTCGATCTCTAGCTGAGTGGGTATCCTTGGACACCAGCAGGCTTCCTGATGAGCTTACCTGACCACTTCCTCCCAGCGGTTCATATTGTGCATAGTTTTCACCTTCACCAAAAAAAACATAGTTTTCTTTTTTTTTAAGAAGAAAATTATAATAGAAGATGGCTAGCTGAGGGAAGGGCTTTATAGACATTTGTGTCCTCACTACATGCAGAGGAAAATGAAATGAAATGCTTAGGCTGCTAATGTTAAAGAATGAAAATTGTGTAGACTATTCTTCTCTTTTTACCTTTTTTCCAACTTAAATTATCAGCACTGAAGCAAATGGTCTGCTCATACTTATAGATCTGCAAAAATTATGATAGACAACCTTTCGATGCAGTTAGACCAGTGTCTGTTTTGTAGCCTAAAGAAACTAAGCAAACTTGCTTGCTTGGAAGTAAACTTGGAAGTATATCACACTCTGAACACAACATTTTCTAAAGCTAACCGAAAACACTTGTTGAATGCATTTTGTGTTTGGGCTGCAGGCTATAATTTTCCTTGACAGAAATAATATAGTAAATGACATACTCTGTGCAGTGGTAAGAGAGTGATAAATTCATTAAATATATTGCTATTACCACTACTACTAGTTATACAAGTTGGCAAATTATTATAGCAATTTGAAATGTTTTTAATAATAATCACATATAAAACCTAATACTGATAGATTTTTAATGTGAACAGTATTTGAGTAGTGTTCAGTGCCTATCTTTTAAATCTGAATAATTCTTTTGAGTTAGGCAGAACAGTTCTCGCAGAGTGCACTTCAAGTATTAAGTTGCTTCTTATTGTTAATTGTCTTTGACTCAACTTAGCAACATTAGGAATACTAATTAAAAATCTGCTTAGAAATGTTCTTTGGCCAGAAATGCTCTCTGTTTTTCTTTAAAAGCTATGGGTTTCCATGGGGAAATTGTGAATTTCGCTTTGAAAAAAAAAAAAAATGGTGTGGGTTTGTTCCTAAAACCCATCTCTGGTTTTACTACAGGTAATGCACACTTTAGAGCAGCCTCTTTGTTATATATTTTAGATATTTGCATTTTCCCACACAACTCTTACAACTTTGCAGTGCTTTTTTTGAAAAAAACTATGAAAAACATGTAAGAGCCGTTTACTCTGTGAGAGAATCTGGGCACAACCTTATACCCGACCCCAACATTAGAGCACCCTTATCCCGGGGGCTTGTTGGTGTTAACAAAAAAGGTTGGGCAGTGGAAAGGCCAGGGCCAATTGTCGATAGTAGAGAGGCTGTGGCAAAGGAAGCAAAGCAGTAGACAAATGGATCAACAGATGGTCTCCTTCAAATGCATCCCTGCGGATAACAGAGCAGCAGGCACATGCAGAGAGGGAGGGAGAGGCTAAGAGAGAGAGAGAGGGAGTGTGTAAAAGAGGTAGGCAGAGACAGAGACAGACAAGAAGAAGAGAAAGGAGGGCTCAAACTGAAGAGGTTTTGCTTCACTTTTTATCTCACGGTTCCTCCTAGTTCTCCATCATAACTTAAGGACAACAGGCTTTACAACCTTCTCCAGGGTACACACCAGAGAGGCAGAGGAGATGTGACTCTCCAAGAATAACCCTCATTTGCAGAGCAGTTCACACTTCACCGAGTATATGTCAAAGCGGTTTAGAAATGTCATGAGACAGGCATGGAAGGGGAATTTTGTACAACTGTTAGCCTAATTGAAAAGATACTGTAAACAATATCCATTTGGCTTTGTGTTATTTAGGATTACTAGAAGAGAAAATGTGAGTAATTACTGTTGGATCCTCATTTGTGATACTGAACACTCAGTTCTGGTGTGGTATCTGAGACTTGTTTTTTTTTTTTTTTTTAAACCGATTTAACTGCATGTTTTTAAAAGATGGGCTATTATAATGTAGGGTAAAAATCATAACACAAGCCATGCTGCGAGCCCCATTTAAAAATACTTCCACCATAGCTCCTGGGTATGTTTTAATTGGAAAGGTGACAGAAAGTATTTGCTTCGGAAAGCAATTAAGATAGCAAAAATAATTGTTTTCAAGTATGGCTATTCGTGTTTTTGTAGTTACTGCAGGCATTTGACGCAGAAGCTTCAGTCCTCCTGCTTTGCACATGAAGCTATAGCTCTATGAATATAATCCCCTATTTATCACCTCTGGACTCCTTACTCCACTGAGGTTACTTTAATATACGTAATTAACTATATTGGCTCACTTTGTTCCCATTCTGAGTTATGTAAATCTTTTTTTTCTCACCCACAAGGGACAGGGTTATAGATTTCCAGACGTAGCAGATGATCTCTGTCTGATCGGCACAGCGTGGGCTTTAGCTTCACACGAGCCGTGATGGTGCAGTTCTCTCTCGTTCTGTTTGCAGCTCACACCTACACATGACCCCGGGATTCTGTGCCTAGGCTCACTGTTATGTGATGGTGATGTGCTTGACTGCACTACTCAACCTGAGGCAGTTAAAATTGTAATCAACACAAGCTACTTCACAATAATTAGTTACTGATGAATACTGTCCCTGTTAAGTTCTTGTGTTCAGCTGAATAGGAATTTAAAAATATTCTCTTATTCTCTGCTGTACCCATCTCTTCTTTTTGCTTTGCCTCTTTGCTAATTAAGCCCACTCCTATATATTCAAAGTCTTCTCCATGTTGGGAGGCAATGTTCCCCTTAATATGCAAACTATTACAGTAGATTGACCCAGTGAGACATGGAGCTTATCCACCTGCAGCCGCGTCGGCTCAGCAATGATGTTGAGGCTGTCAGCTGGCCTGTCAAGTTCTGTTGGATCCTTGTAGTGACACTTTAGTAGCACCAGCATTTTGTATAGAGTGCTTATCTACATTGCATTTAGTGTTAAGGTATAGCTTTTCTTTTCTTTATCACTTGAGGAAATATCACCATCCAATACAAATCTATTAGAGCTAAGTGGTAAAACAACTATTAACTGATTTATTCATACAAAAAGAACTATTCAACAAATATAATGTGAATTTTTGGGTAAAAATTACAAAATTTATGTAGCATCTGAGTAGATTTTGGTGAAATTTGTGGTTTCTAACCCCTAATTTATACCGATCACATCTCTGCTATAGTCATAGTCAATGAGAACATTTACTCTACCGCTGCAGGACAGTGGCATCGGTATGGCCGTTTGCCAAAATTGGACCTTAGAGCCAGCTCGAAGTCAAATTACACAGGTCCCACTGCACCAACAGAAAACTAGAGTAGATACTCTGTAAGGCTTCACTATGATAATAAATATATTTGTATATATGTGCTGTCTGAATTTCCAATTTATGGTTATGCATTATAAACAAATTGAACTCACATTAAATACAACATTAGCAAAAAAGCACAGGGAAAAAATACAACTTCTCTATACTAGGTGTACTCTCCCAATATAGAAATGAACCATGAAAAAATCTGGATAAAAAGAAGGAGACAATTTTAACTTTTGCTTTATGTCTCTCTTGCATTTGTTTTAAACTGACTATCACATTAATCACTGGCTTTTATTGCATGATCTGCACATGCTTTTTCTTAGTGCTTAAGGGCATGGCAGCTGGACCAGCGGGCTTTGGGGTGTAAATTAGGACTGAAATAAACTGCAGCATAGTGCAGGCCAGAACAGAGACCAAGTCTGTAAATCTATAGCTTAATATTTTCTACGTGAAAAAACAGAATAGTAGCCTAGTTTTGATGAATGTCAAATATGTATAGTAAAACAATAGGTAAATAGTGGTGATGCTGCAAGGCTATTGTTTATAATTGTGCTAATGTAAAGTGTGTTCTGTAATAGTTTGATGGGGGCATACATCTGTAACATAACAATGAGACAAAGCTCGATGATGTGGGAAATTCCAGTTCCTTAGGACTGGTATGATGTTGTTTTTAGATGTGTCTTTGGTCCAAAACATCTGAATCAAAAGATCTGATGATTAAGAGGACGCTGGAGAAATTACCTGGATCCTGAGGAGGTGATTCCAGCATTTGATTTAAGTGTGTTGGACCAAGAAGGAATCTAAACGTTGCAGGATCCAGGCCTTTAAGGACTGGAGTTGTCCACCCCTGCCTTAGAGGTACTAAAAATATGGATGCACCAACAAATATGTTCATATTATTTTAGCATATCTTTCTAAAGATACATTTTTTTCACTTTATGTTTATTCTATTTGGAATTTACGGGTTGCAAGAATACCCTGGGCAATTGCCCTCATCTTATTCACTTTTTAGGAGATGTTAAACATTGTTTCAACGTTCTCAAAAAAGTTTTCCTGCTAGTATTATTTAGAAGTTTTAGAGCTGTAAATCTGTTGGTATTTTTACACCAATCTCAAAAAAAGGAACCTCCACAGGTTGAAAAAGAAAAAACATAATGTTTTGTCGATAAGCTAAAGAATGTCTGAGAGAAGTACAAAAATAACATATTTTTATGGCATTTTTTTCTAAATAATTTCTGTAACCCAAACATTTATTTTACAGGATCTACTGAGAAAACGGAATACAAACATGCGGCAGGTAAAAAATCAAAGAATAACTTTTTTTTGTAACTAGTTGAAAACTACGTTTTCCAAATATGGAAGACAACTGTCTTCACGTCAGGATTAGATCGGAAATTTGCATGACAGTTTCCACATCACACAAACAAACTGTATGAGTTAATAACAGTGATTCTGTGCTCTTTCCCCTCCACAATAGTGCTGTAATTTGTACTGACTGATTACATGATGTGATTTTCTATCATGTCTAAAAACCAGCCTGCCTTGACATTGATGGGGGCCTCTTGTACACGATGGGGGAACTGACATTTTCTCCTTGTGGCAGCTTAGAGTTTCAGCCCTGATTTTAGCCAGAGCAGCAACAGTGACTCTCATTTGGTCAGAGCCAGGTCATGTCGCACCTGTCTTACTGCATCCCCCACATTGCATATGCATGTAGGTTTGTGTGGATCTCCAATTGGAGGGAACGTACCTGTTGTTGTTGAGTTAACATTACCAGAGGGTTGGTTAATGCACACAACCTGACAGGATTGTCTCTCTGAGCTTCTGTTGACATGTAGTAGTGCATAAAAAGGATGCACCATGACATCTGGAGAACAGGTGAATCCAGTTAAAACCCAGCGACTCCCCCAATCCAAGCGTTGTTGCTCAACAGCACTAAAAATTTTTAATAGATTGTTGAGGATTTCTGAACTAAGCACCTGCTACAGGCTAAAATGTGGTTAATATCGTAACTTAAGTGTATACATTTCTTGCTTTATTCATTTGGTAAATATAATGATTGGTTGAGCTTTAAGCTTAAAACTATTTCAGGAAAGACCAAGGCCAAATAAAACTTATTAAAATTATTCTAAAAAATTAGATTGCTAACATGGGAACCAGAGATACATTTCTACAAATATTCCTTTTGTGAAATGCACACATTGAATGAATTATGGAAATCATTTCTGGTCAGTCCCTATCTAATAAAAATGGAAGTCACTATACCAATCATTATAATGGCTTACACTTAATCAATTACCATATATTTGCTTTGCAAATGTATTTTTTTTTTATATAAAGTGCCAAAACACTTAACATTTTTTACCATTACATAGTGGAAGATCACAGTTCGAATACAACCTGCAACTTTCTATTCCCATGTAAACAGCCAGCTTTCTGTAAAGAACCATCCGGTGCTAAAGTGATGAGGGTTTAAAGGCTCATAAAAATAGCCATTGCATAACAGACTGTAATATAGTGCGCTTTTACACCACTTTACTTTTATATCAGGCAGCGACTGGAAATTCTTTATGTTTTGTTCTATGTATGGATCATTGGTGGGGTGCAGCTTCCTCATCGCCCGCGTAAAAATTGACCAGCTTCCCTGTAAATAACCATTTAAATGCAAATGTGTCTTCTGCTTAAAGGTTCATAAAAGAAAGGTTGCATCAGCTGTTATGATGCTCTTGGGATTTGGCTTGTTAGATGGTCGAAGTTTAAGCTGCCTGATATCAGCAAAGCATACTCTGTTAGTATTGTTCCTTATCATAATGACTTGTTGATATTACTGGCCCACAGCCTCTGAATCTTTTCCTTTAATTACATCATCTTACCTCTTAACTAACTTAGTGTCTGAAGCACTAAAATATTGATCAAGTGTGAATATTGAGGGCTCTAAATTTTTGTGAACCTCGGCAGAAATATATAAATTTCCATGCATGGACAGACCTTAAAAAAAGAAAGGCAGTAAATTGGGAACACTGCAAGATCAATGCCTCACCACTAAATTTGTTTTTGGAAATTTATAATAAATCAACTACAATCTGATGAGACAAGATGTTCGCCAAACTTTTGTTATAATTTATCCACACATGAGCGCCGTTAACTTAACCGGACAGAGTATTTCCCCCTGACCCAGAAAGATGATTTCCCACAGTTTCTTTTCTTGTACTGCTATTGCTCTATTGATTATGATTTAAACGTCTGTTTCCTGAATGGTGAAGCTATAATTTAAAGTGTAGCGGAAAAAGGTGATGAGAATGATCGCTTTGACCTCAGACATCTCCCTTTGCTGGTCTCCCAGAAAATGGAATGCCAGTAAACTAATGATGGAAGGTGAAAAAAAGAGAGAAAGGAATGAGCTTGTTATCCAGCTGGACAGATATACTGTAGGTAGATGTAAAAAGGGAAGAAGTAGTCAGAAAAATTGAGAAAAATTGGAATGAAAACAGTGACGCAACCAAGAGGATGTTTTTAGGTTATTAGTCAAACTCATTTTCGCTTTCAGTTTGTCTTGTCTCTCTCTCTCTCATCGTCTCATTCTCTATCTAGTGCCTATTAACAAGGCAGTCTGTGTCCCAACCTTCATCTAGTGCCACCCCTCCCTACCAAGTCTCTTTTGGCTGCTCCCTGTATCTCTTCCCCTCTTTTTCTTGGTTTGGGGGAAATAAAGGTCCACACAGTCGCAGCATTGACGGTCCTCACTAAGAGTAATTCTCTACAAAAGGGCTCCAACTTCCCCTGAGCTGGGCCTGCGTTGAATGGGAGCCTTGGGGGTGTGGATGAGAAGCATGGGCTGGAAGGGGCCACCCTGCACAGAGCCACATAAAGGACCAGTGTAACCAGCTCATGGTGAACAAAATGTACACAGATTTTTTAACCTTTAATTTTAATCAGCTAAAAATAATATGACTTTAGTTTTAAAGAACTTTATGAATGGTCTTAAACGTTAGATTAGTGACCCCCTTTGTACAGCTCTGTGGCCAAGAACATGTCTTGAGTACAGACTGATCCGACAGGAGGAGGATGGGAGAGATAAAGAGCACAAGAAAACCTCTTCATAGCAGACTAAACACAGAAAGCCACTTACTCGGCACCAAATCCTTGTTTTCGGTAATGGATAAAATAAAGAACTGGAGTGATGAAAGTGAATTATTTCTGGTTGCCAGTTCCATATTACTGAATATAACATGATAGCTTAATTAAACAAGAAAATGGTTAAAAAGAATTTATGCATGAGCCCCCAGTTCTTACTGGCCTCATTGGGAATGAATAATTAAAGGAAATATCAGGCTGCCTCAAATGGCAACAAAGCCATCAGATGTTCCAGGAGCCTGTTCCCCGACATTGGACTACTTCAAACTGAATAAAAACACTCATTAAACTGTACGCCTCTCTGACAATGTTACCTTAGGGAAGTTTAATAGAAACTTCAATTCTATTGTCACGGCCTGTATAGATAGGGCTGAAAGAATTCCAAAAAATTCTTTGATTACAAATATCCTCAAGGAAAAAAAAAATGTTGCTTTTGTTTAATTCAAAAATCTCTCTCCTGCTCAATGGTTGTATATTTAGTTGGAAACTGTCTGGCAATGTTCTTCTTCTGACATTAACTAGGACTAATGTGGAGCCACAATGGCAAAGGTTCGACTGTTAGCCTCTCCTATGGCATCAAAGGCCATTATAAACAAAATTATTCATTTTGTTTAATATTAACAAGCTGGGACACCACCAGATTATCTGGAAATAACAATCAAAAAGACAATTGTTGTTTAATGAATGCTTGATAGGGTGATGGATAATGGAACAAGATGAGGGAATGTGCACACTGGTGTTTTCATACAACAGGCCCTGTATACATATACAGTATGAACACAAATAAACTATCACTAAATACAAGCATTTATTAAAAGAGTACTTTTGTTGCAAAATAACATCATAACTTTTTCATTAGACTAGTTAGTAATTTCTGCTTCTACCAAAAACGGAACAAAGGAATAATACTGACACCAAAAACCGATAACATTTTGCAGTGATTATGTTGGTATAAAAATGAAAGTTTATTTTAGAGAATTTTGAATTAGGCCAAGTAAGCTTTAAACGAATTAAAAGTACAGCTTACGTGTTTTAACAATATGTTAATGGCACAATGAGAAATGTATTAAAAATATAATTATAACAACATTTTAGAATATTTTTTACGAGTTAGAAATCAGTAATCGTTTAAAAAAAATTGAGTTTTTATATCATATTGATTATTCTGAATTAACGACTATCCGGGGAAATAATTTATGGACTCTCACAAGATGGCCATCCAGACCGGATGATGTCACGTTGAGTTGAACTGTTCTGCTAACAATGGAAAATGGAAGCTGTAGCACTTTAAAAAACCCTTTAAGTTCCCACGTCTACCTTAAAGTACCATAGAAAAATAGGCATATGTGAACAAAGGCACACTAATGGCTGCTTTTAGCTCATCATTTATAGTTGCTAATACCAAAGTCCAATTAATCAGGCTTTAAAGGACTATATAGACTTGTCTTATGCAATTTGGTGAGACTAGGTGAAAAAAAGGGAAACAGATAATACAAAATAAAATCACATTGCTTTAGCTTAGTGCCCTATTAGCACTCAAAAATGTTAACATTGCAAAAAAATTAAAAACACAAGGGAATAAACAATATTTAGTATACTCATGATCTAATTTTCTAACTGTACTGTAGTTCTGATGAACAGTCGAGTGTGAGATGTGTCATGGATGTAAGTCTACATTTGAAAGCTCAAAATATGTGTCAGGTAACCTACCTACATTAAATGGATTTGGTACCAACAAAATGTTTTCATTAAAACATAGAGAAACGCTTTTCTATGAAATTAACTGACACACAGCTTATCTAAGGCACCACAGCGAGTTCTAGCTTTGTTTTATCTAAGTACTTGTTTGGCTTTAAAAGGAAAGAACAAAGTTGGACACTCCTGACCTGGTAAATCTAATTACTATAATTTAAAAAAAGGATAATCACATTGACTATAAATGTCTTGATAACAATATTGAATTATGTTACAGAATGATTCAAAATCCCAAAAACTGTTCAAATGAAAAGTGGGAGGTGGGAGGGGATGAGGCTAACAGAAACTTCTTTATAGGGTTAGCCAATTAACCGACGTTTCAAAGCTTGAACTATTGCACTTTAAATTGAGGTCATCTCCCAGAGGGGATGATTAAAATAAAAGCTAGTTTTTCAAAGTAATGCATGTCATTTGTCTTTTTTTAATCATGAAACTCGAGGCCCAAACAAAAACCAAATTGGTTAATCAGATTTGGTAGCAAAAACTCATATATTTCATTTTAACCCATATCACACAGCCCTGCTCCTTTGTGAAGCAAAAAGGGGGACCAACCAGGAGAAGTTTGGGAACCAATTGCTAGCCAATGAGTGCAATACTCGATACTGTCGCTTCAGAGCTCTGACCTTAGTTGTTCTACATGTCACACATGCATTGAGCACTTAAAACTACAATGTCCTAATACGGTTTGAAGATAGATGGCTCAATGATTCTAAAGACAGCACATTGTGCACACCATACAGCTGCACACAATCACAACTTCCAACCTGCTCGTTGGAAAAATGCGGCTCATGTGCAGCAAAGCCATGAGAAAAGACAAACAACCAACAAAATGTCAAGAGGAAAAATCTGTGCTGCACAAACACCAAAGCTCATCTGACACATATCGGAGCCTCTAAAACCCAGATCTGTTGCAGACAGACAAGAGCTTGTTACTGAAGGAGGGATGAAAAACAAGATACTTAAAGTGAGATTCTATGGATCACGTGGCAGCCACCAGCAGTCCTGCATGTGACTTCAGGGCTCCTGAATCTGATTGTGTGATGTGAGTTGGTGGTCAGACAGCACAACTCAAGGGCTCTGGAGAACGGCAGCCCTGGAAGCAACTACAAATGAGCAGTTTGCATATGTATGACCCCTGGCATCTGAATGCCACTCCATCAATCACCTGTCAGCTAAAGTAGCTGTTGAGATTTAGTTGTTTGTCTCTCTTTTGCCTCTACCACTCACCTCTCACATATATATCCATTTGGTGGATCTCTGACATGTTTTATGTCTTCCTCCTCTCAGCATCGCCCTCTGTTCTTGGTATATAACCCTGTCCCCACCCCCACCTAACACCCTCTCTCTTCTCACCATCGCACAGCAGCATCTTCCTTTTCACATAATACCACAGACAGAATGCTCAAAGACAGCGAAATGCTTTTACATGAAGGGGAGCTTTGCATCTCACAGCTGGTGCGGAGGCGGGCCTGCTTGCTTCCACGGGAGGAATGGAAGAAGCTGGTGTTTGAGAGTCACAACTGCGAGGTTAAGCATCGTGTTGGTTCTACTTCAATGCACATACACGGCGGGGAAATTTTCATTAACAACACTGTGTCTTAAGAGTGTGTTATTCAAATATAATGCATACATTGTACAGAGTCGGACATGTTTGTTGGTACCCTTACAGCTAAATTTAGGCTTCATTTCTGCTGAAAAGTGATTTTATTAAAAGCAACCAGCCAATTTATCTGTATTCCTTTTAAAGATAATAGAGCAAACAAAGTGTAAAAAGAAAAGAGCTCATTAAACCTTGTATAATTTTCCTGAAATTTAAAAACAAGAGTTTAATCTTCATTTGTATCCCAGATGCATTCAAGCATTTCACCAGCTAGTCCACATAGAGTAACTGGAACCCAAATGCTACTGGATTGGAATCATTGCACAGCACATTTACATTGGACAAGATCTGAATCCCATTCGCATCTTAGGAAAGATCTGTAAAGATCCCATTGATATTGGAGAGCCTCTGAGTAATATAAAGGATGGACCTAGGTAACTTTCAGCTCATGCCATGTTGTCGCTATGGATACTACAGTATGGTATCAACCCAAATTATGATCATTAGCCCCCCTTTTTTAGGAAGTCTTAAAAAAGTCCAAGACTTCTCGCAGTCGAAAAACACATTTTTGTGACTTAGTCGTCTATAGCTTAGAAAAAGAACAGTTGCTAAAAGATCAACTTTGTCTCAACTTTGAGCAGAAATGATCAAGCTCTGCCAAACATCACAGCTCATTAATTGGAGAAAGTGGGTGTGTTGTTTACAGGGCAGGAGTGGCGCAGACAAGGTAGGAGCATCCTACAAGATGCAGGTAATCACTGTGATATGTAAAACAGTGATTAGAACATTTATTTTTACTTTTTTATTATATGAATGACTCATTTGATTCATCAAAAAAAAGTAAATATGGTTTTTAAATACATATAAAATAACAAATACATGTCATTTGTGTCAGGTTATTATTTCATTTTACTGTAGAAGTGACTGCAGCTAGATATGAATGTATATAGAAATTAAAATCTTTTGTCCAAAACAACACATCTTCAGGGGACTTTGTCTGATGTTTGGCCCATGGCAGAGCAACTTCAAAGACGTTGCATGAAATTTGACATGCAGGCTGGGATGATGTAATTTCAGGGTGTGGTGAGAAAGTTTAGCAGCTCCGTGTGCACTGATGCGCTGTGATACCATAGAAGAGATCAGAGCCCAAGCTTATCAAAGCACATCACAGGAGCAGAGCAGGAGAAAAAGGTCATCATTTAAAGGATCTTCAAAGCCCAAATCCTCTTCTCCTCAGGTTAGACTAGCTCTGGTATCTTGCTGTAATGAGCTTAGTTTTGGTTGACACCTCTACACAAGAACTTGAGAAGCAAATCTACGAAGCATTCTGCAGCTTTTATTCCTGATACCATAAAACCTGTCGCCTTATGTTTGTTCATTTCTAACATCCTGACAACTTTACTTGTAAATCTATAGCATCAAATTCAATAGGAGCGGTTTTCTTTGAGGTGTGCTTTCAGATGTTGCAAAGCATATCCTTAGTAAAACATGGTTACTTTTGGCTAAAAAACATACAGCCTAGGTAACGTCTTCTAAGATTGAAGGGAGATATGATTTGCTCAGAAATGATGCCTTGGGTGAGTCTTTTGAAAACAATGTTTGTCTCAAATGTGCTTTATATATGTTGCAGAGAAGAAGTAAAATTATTAGTTTTTGTTGTGGGGAGAATCTAGCATCCCCTTAATTTTCTTTTCCTGCTTTCAGAAATTTAAAAGGAAAGTTGCAGCTCAAAGCTGTTAATCAAATGCATTGATTACCTGATCATTAGCATCATTTTCTCTGAACACCAGTATACCAGTGCAAATTTCTCCAGTTTTCTGGTACAAATTCTGAGAAGCTGTTAAGGCAGATGTTGTTTATGAAAATGTTGACTATAAAGGTCATTGCCCCAAATTTGGAGTTCATCATTTCAAAGCGAGAAACATCTCTTCCAAGAAAAGAAAAGAAAAAACACTCTAAGGTACAGTTTTACCATACTGACAATCTTTCCAGAGTTAAATAGTTTGAGTAAAAACTGCCTATTTGAAATATTTAACATACAGGATTTTTCCCAAAAAAGTAAATTTAACCCAATCATGCAAAAAGATTCAATTACTCACATTACCAGAGCCTCTAACATGGCTCTAGTCATTGTTAACATAATGAGACATCAAGCTCAGAATGCACTGACAGACATTGAAAAATGCTTTAAAAATGCTTAAAGAAAAATAGACGGCCTCAGAAGAAACGGACAGACTATTCAATATTAGATACCCATAGAAAAAAATTTGACTCTTACAAGAAAGTTTTAGAAATGTGCAGAAGATATAAAAAATACATGGAAGAGAGAAAAACCGATGGATATGTAGGAACAATTATTTACATAAAGTGCATCAATGCAGTCAGATACATTTTATATTTAAATTTATTAAACAGTTTCCCATCTCAAACCTCAGACAGAGTTTTTAGGCCTAAGGCAGCAGCTAAACGAAAACTTCCCTTTAGCAGGAAACAACTTTCAATGTGAGTAGGACACTGCTGCAATAGAATTAACTAATTATTTGGGAAATACCATTTTGAAGTAAACTGTAAAATAAAAACAGAAAATAATAATTTTCATATCTGGCTTTGTAAAAGCCTTTGAAATTTACTATTAGAAATAAAATACTGATCTAAACTATTTGAACTAAATCTGCCATAAGATAAATACCTTTGGGCTTAACTGCAAATTTTGTTACTCCAGGTGACAATGAAGTGAAATTACATCAGGAATTTCATCTCTGGTTCATTCATCAATATGCAACCAAATCACAGAAAAAGACAAAACCAAGTTTTCATTACCTAATTATAATCGAAACACAGCTGATGCAGTAAAATTGGAAGTCTTATAAGCAAGTCCTTAGTGACAAGCATCCTTTTACTTCTTTCATCTCTTTTGTCCAAGGCACCAGAATCCGATGGCTTGATTACCACCTGAGTCAGCAATCAGCCTCTACAGACTCCTGATTCGGAACTTTTTATTTGAATCAGGTGTGTAAAAGTAGATACACCTTCAAAGGTTGTACAGTAGATGTACATGGTTGCACAAAGGTTTACACTTTTTTCCCCAAAACAAAATGTGACGGCTTTCATAAAAATGCCCTTCAAAGTTATTTTACAATTTTTCTACAATCAATCTGCAAGTCTGTTCAGATATATTTCTAACAGGTATTTACAGACATACACTTCTGCCCATTGTTCTTTGCAAACCAATCCAAGCTGAGTGGACAACAAGTCTCTTTGAAGAGCTACTTTTAATTCCTGCCAGCAATTCCAAGTTGTCATTAGGTCAGAACTTTGACTGGACCAAGTGTGCCCAAAGTTGTACCTTGAGGGCCACTGCCCTGCAGGTTTTAGAGGTTTCCCTACTTCAAATCAAATCAAATCAAATCAAATCAAATTAAATCAAATCAAACAACTTTATCCCCACAGGATAATTCAGTTTTAGCCTAAAAGTTATAATAAACAAGACAGAAAATAAAAATAAATCAAGCAGTCAGAAGCACCGATAAAAACATCATATTGCATTTGGGTACCAGAACAAAGAAGCAAGTATGAAGAAAGCAATACATGGACCAGACAGGGACCAAGGTCTACCATGCGTGGCCCATTAGTTCTGTCAGAATTATAGCATTATGTTAGAAAGAATAGAATTATTTGTACATCCATTAGTTTTCCTAGGGGATGCAATGGAGTGTCATCCTGAGGGCATGAGGGCTACAACTGTCTGTGTACAAAATAAAATATGTGTGTGTGTGTGTGTGTGGGGGGGGGGGGGGGGGCTAA
>JAUZNJ010079760.1:0-24209 GCA_034780135.1 Jordanella pulchra | reverse complement strand
CTCTCTCATCTTTTTAAGTGGGAGAACTTGCACAATTGGTGACTGACTAAATACTTATTTTCCCCACTGTATCTGTTAGGACATCTTCACCTTTCAAGGAAAGCAGAGAAGTCGATGCTGCTTCTCTGTGCAGCTCGGCTAAATGAGTAGATCAGGGGTGCTCAAGTCCAGTCCTTAAGAGGTACTATCCTGTAACTTTTAGTCACATCACTTCTCTAACAAACCTGAATTTAAAGGCTCATTGAGTTCAGCAGAGGTTTGGTAAAGAGCCGCTCATTTGATTCAGGTGTGTTAAAAATGGGGAGCATCAAAAAGTTGCAGGATTGTAGCTCATGAGGACTGAAAAAGAGCACCCCTGGTTTATATGATAACTTAAAAACTTTATTGAGTGTTTGTATTTACAAACACAACCACATAAAGTGCATCTACATCCTTGTTGGCATTAAACAGAGTAAATAATCCTGGACCGGATTTTGGATTCTGACAGTGACAATAGTACACAAAAAAGAAATCGTTCTAATAACGTCAATCAATTGGATGGAACAAATTTTAATCTAATAAACAATTCATTTAAAGTAAGTCCATACTTTGCTTATATCCTTGGACCTCTGTTGGACAGAGATGCAATGCAGCTCATAGGGGATGTTTGTGGAAATGCCCATAAAAGGTTGACCTCAATCCAAAAGGACTAGTGAGGGGGTTTTATTAGCAAGCCCACTTTGGGTTAAAGCTCTTATGGTTATAGGTAAAGCCACAGCACCTTAAAGTCTAGGCTTTAACTAGGACACTCCAAAAACCTTAGGAGTCAGCCATGCATCAGTAACTATCCAATAACCTGAATAACAACACATTTCATGTCACAGTTGAGCCAATCTAGGAGGTCATCCAGATCCTAAAGCAGTCCCAGACCATGACACCACCTCCCTCATGTTTTACTGTCAGTATGATGTTCAATTTTGAAATGCTGCTGACAGAACATGATATATAAAGTTTTACTTTTTATCTTGTTGAGCCAAGTAATAGTTTCCAGAAATCGTTGGCATCATAAAGGTGTGAACATCTTTTTGCTCAGCTTTTTTCTGTCTTTTTTTCTTTGGGGATTCCTCCATTTTATTCCAGGCTCTGTTTCTTGTTGTTAAATAATGAACTTTAGGCCTGCAGGGTGTTGGGACTCATTCTGGTTTCTTCCTGGACCTCCTGGATGAGTTGATGAAAATGATTCTGATAGGCTGGCTGCTCCTGACAAGCTTTTCCACTGTTCAATTTTCTCTTTGTGCAGATAATGATTTAAATGGGGCTCTCTTTGTAACCCTGTCCTAACTAATAGATGTTAATGACGCTTTATGTTTTTTAATTTATTTATTACTGTGTCTTTAGCTCTGGGTTTAATGTGTTTCTTTGTGAGATCTTTCTGCCTACTTCATGTTGTTAGAGAGGTTCTGTTAAAGGGAATTGTTGACTCTATGGCTCAGGTAGCTGATGGTTGTTTACCCATAGAGGTTCCTTGTATATATATATATATATTTTTTAAATGAAAAAATAGTTTGGTAAATGCTTTTTATGTGTAATTAGGTTACATTTCTCTGAAATTCAAAAAATGTTATCTTCCAAAATTGTCGGATGTGTCGAAACTAGAAGGAATATGAAAGGTAGAGCAGACATTTTCACAGCTCCACCATATTTCCATCTCACCATTACCCCTTTGCTGTAATAATGCACCCTCTGTATCATTTCCCCCTCTGTCTTCTACTGTCTGTGCCTTTCGCCTCCAACAAATGTGATTTGCTGTAATTACAACGCTCCTGTCTGAGGCACCTGCGCAGGAACGCCTGCCAATACAAATTCACCGTTGTTCTCCTCATCTGCTACATGTCTGCTAATTCACCCGGAGGAGCTGAGCGAAGCGCTCGCAGCCACTCCGAGGGAGTGTTTTGCATTAAAAATCTTTTTGAGCCGATGTAAGTTTGAGAAGAAGAGAGGGGGAGAAAAAGAAAATCTGTGTTTAATAATGCACAACGTGAGACGGCACAGAGCAATATACATTTTTAATTACTAAAGTGACTAATATCTAGGTTCTGCTTTGAGGTTTTGGTTCCATAAAATATGCATCTGTATTTAGCTCCCTGCAGCCGAACTGGAGACGCACACCTGAGGTTAGCAGCTTTTAGAGCACGAGGAGGAAGTTCAGGAACACGATGTGTTCAGGTACTACATGCAAATAGGTGCATGTGAATTTTATGAAGAGGGAGAAAGGGAACCACGCATGCATAAGTAACTATCCAATAACCTGAATAACGACGCATTTCATGTCACGGTTGAGCCAATCAATCTTTACATCTGGCTTGTGGCTTTAAAAAGACAAAAAAAAAAACTTTTGATGACCTGAATCTTATGTTTGAAGTGGCGTCTAGATGGGAAAACATGTGGCCACAAGGAGGTGAGATGGTATTTCCTGTGCAGATGATGATAGGGACCTTAAGCAGCCTCCCTTCTTTGTTTTTAACCTTTAAATAGTTCCTGGAAAATGTCTAAAGGATGGAATCAAACCAGATCTGAAACCTGATTCATTTTCTGCTTCTTACTGTGTCTTTTTCACACTTTCTCCATTTGTCTGCATTAAATGAAGAAGCTTTTCTCTTTAGAGGGAGTGCATTATTTATGGCAAAGCCTCAAACGCTGACGGCCTAAGAAGGATCCAACTCCAGTTGCTTTCTCTACCGAAGCTCTCCTGACGACGACCGCGTCCCCCGAGCAATCCAAACCCGTTTTACCTTCTAAATTAAAGTTAAATGAACAGAAAGTTGCTGTGGTGTTTTTTTTTTCTTTTTTTTGGGGGGGGGTGATATTAATCAGTCATGCGTTTCGTCACTCCACCCACACACTGCTTTTCAAAAAAACCAATGTCCAAGGGAGAGACGTGTTTTTTCCAAAGATCGACGTGCTGCCCAGGAGGGACAGCCAACCAACCTTCCTCCTCCCAGAGATTTGTGATCATTTATTCCATTAATACCGTCTCACTTCACTGAAATTTTCCACTTCCCGTCTCCTGAAATCTAAAAAATAACTGCGACGCTTCGTGCTGCTGGAGCGCCACGCTCAAAACCTGGAGCGGCGACGGTGGAGGTCCTGGGTTCCTCCCCCCGCCCGACCGTTCCGAGCGTTTCAAAGTTTAGTTCGACACAATGTGATGTCAATTAAAGGTGACAAAAAGTTTAGCGCTTCCATATGCGGCGGTGGCGGCACTTGAAAACCACACAGCTATTAAGAGGGTGCCAAGGAGCACGCCAAGTGTCCATATGCTTCATAAGGTGTTCTTTTTCTGATTCAGTTTGAGATTTGTCCTCTGTAACCCCAGACTTTCTTTATTAAGACAAAGGAAAGAAAAAATCTTTTTTCTCTCTTGTTTGATTTTTTCCATTGTTCTCTGCTCCTCTTCTTGCTTTTTGTTTGGCTCCTCGTCGCAGATTCTGGTCTAAAACCTCCCTTCTGTTTCATTATCTCCTCTTCCCATCCATTCCAGGGAACGTTTGCAGAGTTTCCTTCCAAAAAAAGCATAAAAAAAAAAACAAAGTAGGAGAGCCATCATTGTGTTAAAAACCTCATCGCTCCAGGGGTTATTATTTCTTGTTGTAGCTCTATAAAGGAACAGGGATTTAAAATTAAAAAAAAAAAAAGCAGACTGAAACTGTTTGGCTCATGAAATCTTTTCAACGTTGGTTTCTGTTAACAGAAACCAAAATGACTTCCTGACGGGTTTTCATGAAGTTTGTTCTCAGCAGCAGAAGTTTGGATCGAAAGCAGCAGAAATCCTGCGTGTATTAAGACGCTTAATATGAGCTGATGGGACAGCTTGCACCGAAAATGTGGAATACCAAAACAAACAAACAGTTAAAGTACCCTGATGCTTCTTACTTCCCGTTTATCAACAGCTTCAGAACTTGATGTGCAAGTTAAAACTGCAAAGCCAAAAGACTGGGCTCTTCTACCAAAAATACAATATCTGAACTTTTTGAACTTTGATTTTCAAAGTAATATCAGACAAAGATAATAAATACAAAAAATCTGTTCACAAGTAATTTCATTTGAGCGACAGAAGCTGTCCAATTAAACCTCGGGATGCTATAAACACAGCAGTTGCTGCTCTAATGATAAAATAACTTGTGTTTTTGTTGAGTTTTATTAGAATTATTTAGACATGAATACTAGAGGACCCTGAGCATCAACAAATGTCTTTATTTGAACCCATCGTGTTACATAAGATCATCAAACAAATCTTAAAAAAGCAACAAAACAAAGGGTGACTAAGCTATTTCTGATGGTATGGGACTTCAATAGTGAGAAACATCAACACATGAAGGAATAATGGGACCAAAAGTGCTTTAAACAACACATCAGCGACCCATACAGAAGGTTACAGAAGAACCCTCAACAATATCTACAGACCTCTTTTGTATCAGCTAAGGTCAGAGGTCATAATTCAACATTAAGAAGTAAAGTCTTGGTAAAACTGGCCTCCGTTGGAGACCAAGAGAACTGAGTCATAATAAGACAAAGGCCAAAAAACATCCTTTTGATTCCCAAGAATTTAGGGAAACATTCTTTGGCTCGACCAGGAAAACATACCGACAGTTAAAGATGGTGGTGGCACTCTGAGGCCTTCACTTGCATTAAACCATGGGTTTCCCTTCTGGGCTCACTTTGGTTACACAACAGGACAGTAATCTGAAACACACCAGCAAGAATACAACTAAATGGTAGTTAAGTGGCCTAGTCAAAGGGTAGTCTTAGATCTAGATGAGATGCTGGGTCTGTCATGATTGAACACTCTAAGGCAGATCGGGCCTTATAGCTCCACAGTAATAGAAAAGACTTGCAGGCAGTGAGCAGTTGATGTCAGCTGTTTCTACCAGTTATTAGGTTTAAGGGCAAATAGTCTTTCACCTGCTGTCAAATTCGCCTGGATAGATTTTTATTTTGCTTCATAAAGTGGAATATCTGATTTCCTTTAAAAACATCCAAATATTAAGACGACTTTATGATTCCTTTGGTCTGTTCTAGAGATATACACACCCACAAAATGCCATTTACAAAAAGCCAAAAAGAGAAAATCTGTAAATATATTTCACAGCACTCTACTGTTGGTCTCTTCAAATCTTCAAATTCTGCTTTCTTCTCTTTACTTCTTTCTGGCTAGACTCTGCCAACTGGACCGTCCAGAAATGCCTCACATAATGACCTCCATCAGTCTGGCCTTTGACCTGCTTCTCTTATCTTTTGAGATGTTATGTATTGCTTCCTTAGCAGCAACATTTCATCTTTTTCTGGACAAAAGCATCAGCTGGAACTGGGATGTGGAACTAAAAAAAAAAGGTCTATATTGGAATGATTCATGCTTGTTGATCTGCCAGCGCTTTGTTGATCTTGTCCAACAGGAAATGGCTCAGAAATGAACTGAAGTAGGCATTTCCTTCAAAGGCTGTTAACCCTCAATGTACCGTAGCAAAGCATTGTTAAAAGAATGCATGCAGAAAAGAAAAGGGTTTTGAACCCATCATGACATATTCAATCGAAAAAACGGACATATTTGATGTACGTCTGATACCAGTCAATGTTTTCAGAACATGATGCATTTTGTGCTTAAAAAAAGTTTTAGTTCTAAAAACTCTGGAGAGGAAAAAGTCAGTGTTGAATGTTAATTCTTAAAAGAAGAGCTTTAAAAAAGACATGGACAAATTATGTAGATGTACAGCTGAAGAAAATGGATCACTAACTTTTATTTTTGCTTTAGATGGTGTGAAAGGTGGTTTAACAAACAAGGTAACCTGACTTCATGCAGGGATTTAAACATCTTAGCAGCATTTAGTTCTGTTGCTAGGTACCTGTTGGCGTATAGTTTAGCACCTCCTCATCTATTTGTTGTCGACATTTAACGAGTCTAAGCAAGCTAACACAGTAAAACGATGAAAGTGAAAATACATACCAACATATTTGCATAGATAAGCCTCCAATCAATTGTCAGTTCTGTCGTTATTTCATTTTTCCTTAAATGGGGCTTGTTATTCGAGCTGTTTAGCATGCTAACATCATAAAAAGGTTAGCATCGCAGTGTTAGCATAATATAGCTTCCTTTGAGGGACTCACAGGATACTGTTCCTAATTGGATAGTGTTTTCCTGCCAAGTAGTGAAAGTAATCTTTTTCTGTTAGCTTTTTTTTTTGTTGATTGTTATATTTTAAATTTCTGTTGTATTAAAAGACTAAATAACAATCTGAGAATGAAGATTAAAGGCCCAGAGAGCCTTGAGGTGGTCATTTATTGGCTCATTTAAACTGGAAGTCAGTGAAGTCATTTGTTGGCTTTAGGTTTTAAGCCTCCTGCATGCTGAGGTGAGGGATTTTTTTTACCAGGAAAGATAAAGTATATTTATAATGATGCATGGTATAAATTTTTGTAAACGTTAAATCATTTGTGCAACCCTGGATTAGCAGAACTGAGCTATAAATACCAGAAAACAGCCTCAATCAGATCGTCATCAATTGCTAAGTGTTAAAGGCGTAGTGAGGTAAAGCCAATGACATTCAAATGAACGGGTATAAAGATTTTACAGTTTTAGCACAATTTGTTTTATTAATTACCTTCACATAGCACCACAGCAGTCTTTGTTTAATGCTGAAACATCTGGTTTTATCTGTTTATTTTTAGGATTTACATTCACGTTTCTTAAATCTTCGTTTGGTTAATTAAACTTTTTTCTCTTTAAACTACTTGAAATTAGTAAATACATTTTAAAAAACCATTAGATGCAAGTAATGTAAGATTGTGTTTTTCTTTTTCAGATATTAATTTTGGGTTAGTAATTTAGAGTTAGTATTGTAAGAAGTGACTGTTAACCAGTGAAACCAGAAGCCTTTGCTGCAGTCAAGCTGTTGCTTGTTGTCACGTCGTTTGGGTTAAGAAGGAGCTGGGATCTAAGTAACTCGGCATCGTCAGGCAAAATGGAGTCATAGCAGAGCTGAAGAGGAGGAAAACCGGAAATTCAATGTGGCATCGCATATGGGACACATAAGCTGTGTCTTTTATAGCTCATCTCTGTGTGTGTGTGTGTGGATTTCAAAGTAAAGGCCTCAGTGTGTTTAAAGGTATGCAAAGCTGGCGACATGTGTAGCCGTCATAAGGTCTATCTGTGTTTCATTTTCATCTGAAGGGAGGCACGTCCGTTTCAGAAGATGGTGTGTGTGTGTCTGTCACAAAGAGGAGGGGTGTGAGGACGCCACAGGTTTGAGGCAGATGGGCTCTGTGTCAGCCATGACAGGCGGCCAGGCTGCTTTAGCTTCCTCTGCAAATTCTAAAGCCTAGAGTGCACACACACACACACACACACACACACACACACACACACACACGTCCACATCTCTCTGATCAGGTAAATCTGGGCACCCTGTGGAAAGTTCGGGGGATGAATTTCGCCTGAGGGCTGTGAGTTTTGTGACTCGGCCCCATCTGTCACAGATCTTCACCAGCTTCAGCTGCCAGGAGGGACCGCACCTCCTCCTCTTCCTCCACCATCACCTTCCTCCTCCCCCAGAAGAGTTGGGAAGACAGCAAAATAAACTGGATGCACAAAGGGACTTGCTTTGTGTGCACAGAGATTAATTATGTTGAAACTGTTTGCTGGGTTTTATTTACCTGAGCAACACAGAGAGAACATGAATCAGATCAGGCTGCAGCGGGCCGACTTTTAGAAGCTCTCTGAGGTAAAATAACGTTTGATTTTGAGCAGCCAAAGAGCCCGAGGCATCAAACAGGAGTCTGTTAAAGAGACGGAAACAAAATCAACCCGACGTTTCCACCACAGGCGAAACAATCAAAGTATTTTAGGAGGATAAAGACAAAACCTAATGGTTACTGTCAAGCAATCAAAAATAAAGTCTGATCCTGCAATCACAGCACTTCAGAGGGGACTATATGTTTCTTCTTTGGAAAAACTGTTCTCTGCTTCAGAAATTTTCTCCATTTCCTTGTGGAAGCTTAAGACCATCAGATAAAAGTAAAAGAAGTAATTTTAGCTAAATGGAAGCACTTCAAATAGAACCTTGATTCGTCGAACTTACTGGTAGAGTCAGGCTTTAAAATACTCTTTATTTTAGCTGCAAGGGGGACAAAAGGTAATAATATAAAGAAAGTAAATGAATATGTTTTTAGACCTTTGAATAGTCTGGATCTGTGGCTTCTTGGTTTAGCTTCTTCTGGACGAATGTTGAATCTTGTTATGACCTGCTGGCAATGAACCAACTTTAAATTTGATCTTAAAAATAAACATAGATGATATCTTTGTCATTAAGTGATGACTTTGATGAAAGTCAGACATTGTTTTTTAACCAGGCTTCAAGAGAATAATTTCATAAAAATAAATTCATGAAGCAGAGCTGGACAAAAATAATAGTCTATCCAGAAAATATAAAAAAATGTGACCAAAGGGACATGTTAAATCTAGCTGTGTAAATAGGGCTACAGGTCGTCACTGTGCTGTTTGGGACATGAGAAAGAAAATTATAGGCCAGCATCTTAAAGGTAAAGCAGCCTGATGTTCCTGCGACTGCAGCTGCACATATTATTCAGAAATGTAAGATCCATTGGACCGCAGCCATGGAGGTGGCTGCAGGAGAAGAATGGTGACGAAAGAGCCCAAAAGACTTCTAAAGAGATTAAAGGTCCACTTGAAGCTTAAGAAATATCAGTGTCAGATCGCACCATCAGTCGCTGTTTGAGCCAAAGTGCAATTAATGGAAGACGACCATGAGGGACTCCGTTGGTGGAGAGACTGGAAGTTACCAAACTGCTCTATGTTCACAGATGGAAAAACTAAGCTACTATGAAGCATGGAGGAGGTTCTGTTATGGTCTGGGGCTGCTTTGCTTCATCCAGAACAGGTTGTCGATTCTCTGCAGGGTCCAATGAAATCTCAAGACTGTCCAAGGAATCTAGAGAGGCCAGGATCAGAAAGCTTGGTCTCATTCAGAGGTAATGAGTCTTCAACAGGATCAGACTGAAAACACAAGTTAAGACACAACCTGGGATGTTATCCAGAGTAAAGCTGGTTAATTTGGCATTTTTTATTAGCAATCTCCATAATTGCCTCCTTGGATCCTGACTTGAACAACTATAGAAGTAAAATTCAGGTGTTTCTGTAGCTCTCAGTTGGATTTGAGGCTTTTTGGGGGCAAATCTTTAGTCTCTTAATAGATATCAGTCCGATTACAAACTTCTTCAGGTATGAATCTGTCTGTTTTACCTAAAGACTCGCGTTCGGATGACGTCGCCGCCACGGCTTGAAGCTGTGAGCTGTGGGGGCCTCTAATTGGGGAACAAAGGTGCGTTGTTGTGGCTGATGCTGCGGGTGTGCGAGGTGGCGACGTCTGCGTGGGGAGGGTGTCAAATCTCTCCGTCTCTGAGCGTCCACCTTTTTAGCTCCCGCTTGGCTCGGTAATTAACACCTGCCTTCACAGTGTGGCGGCGCGGCGCTCCTGCGCCAAAAACGCCCCGAGCTAAAGCGTGTGTGTCTCCTAGTGAGGACGCAGGAGACAGATTGACACTCATAGTGGCTGCTAAGGTAGCCAACGCTCGTCTGGGAAATATCTTGAGGATCTGGGAGTCACTGTTGGCCTTGCTTCATTTCACAGACAAACCACTGCAATTTAAAAAAATATTTGCTTGTAGCTTGTGGCTGTTTTTTTTTCTGCTGGCTCCATTTAGCCACCCTGTGGAAAAAAGAAGAAACGATAAAGAAGAAGAGAAAGAAGTGATGTGAGGCCAAAACAAAGGAAAAACATGGGTGGATTTATTTGCAGACGGCTTTTTGATGTCCCACCTTAGCATGTGATCTATGACCCCCCCCCAGCCCACCGTCACGTCTCTGTTCACTTATTAAACACTGTTTATATAAAGAGTTGCTGAAATATTTTCTTTATCTTTTGGATCCATGAAGAAAAATGTCCATAAAATACAAATAATTTTATTATAATTCTTTTTTACTTGGTGAATAAAAAAGGTTTTGTAGTTAAAAAATATATATTTTGGATTCCTTTTTTTATCACCACTGTGATAAAGATAAATGTTCATTTGTATTCCTTTATATCTTGTTTAATTCATCATGAACTGATTTTGTTTTAGGTGATGACCTGAGCAACGACACCCTGCAGATTTCCCTCCTCCTCCTCTGTCCCCGTTCATCCAGGTAGGATGCATTTTATTCACTCTTCAACTAAAACAACGGTTTTAATGATCTGGGAAGGACTATTTAAATGTAAAAGGTGGATTTAAAGTCCTCCCTGATCTCTGGTCTAAAAAGCTTCTGGAAAAATCCAAGAAGTTCAATTTTTTTTCCACTCTTGATGATGATAAACTCTTCCTCCAGCTATAAGCATGTGTGCATCTTTTCCTCTTGGATATGTGTGTGTGTGTTGGAGAAGGAGCACATGTGACGAACATGATGCTAAAAACTGATACCCATCCCTGCATGTGTTGGTGCGTAGCAGCATCTGTTTTCTTGGATCCGAGTCTCCATGTTCAGTTTGCCTGGTTAAACCTCGGGAGACTGTGGGTGGGTGGGGTGTGTATTCAGATGTGTGTGTGTGCAAAGAAGGATGGTTTAGTCCTCTTATTTTAACAACGCATCACTATCATTCCACAAACTTAAATCTGTCTGCATGTGTCGTTTTTTTCCCCCCATGAATGCAGCTTAAAATCGTCGTCTGCAGAATCAGCGCAGTCTTTAAGCTCCTTCCTCTGTAGATCAGATCTTCAGGACAAAAAGCTCTTTGCTAAAGACTGAAATAGAGAGATATAAAAGTATGAATTATCTGGATTTTCTATGCCTTAAAGGTTACTTTTAGTGATTATTTATGTTTTTAGTTTGACAGGAAAATATATTTAACAATTGATTTGTTTAAAAAAATGCATATTTAAAGGTTTTCTTTGGAATTATAAAACATTTTACCAATAAAAGGCTCTGAAATGGATGTTTTTAGGTGAATTTAATAAAATGAAAAGTTAATATTTTGTTTTGCTTTTTGAAAAAAACATATTTTCTTTCTGTGAAAAATAAGTATTGTTTTAACATGAGAGCATCTATATGTCAGAATTTGGTTAAACGTTTATTAGGATGTTGCTTCTTGGAAAAACGCCAACAGTTGATGTGCTTTTGCTTCTCATTTATGCAAAATATTGGATTGAAAGTATAACATATTCAATTTGAAGAGAATTATAAAATCAAATTTCAGTTGTCTCACATTTAAAAGCTAAACAAATTCCAAAACACAACCTGGTCAGATTTTGTGTCATTTGCATCAACCTGAATACAGTTATTCAAAGATTTCAATAGAAATCCAGGGATCAGGACTGATAAACAGACATGATATGAAGTTATTTTAGCTTAAATAGTAATTATTCAAAATCTGAAGTCAGAAGATCAAGTGTTAAACCCTCATATATCGAGTTTTTTTTTTTTGACAGAAGAGAAAATTGTAAAATATTAATGAAAATTGCAGCTAAAACACAATCAATAAAGCTGCAGAAAGTCTGTGAATAAATGATTATCTGAGGATTAAATATGCACAAAGCTGCGTCCCAGCAGATTGTCAACATACAGCTCTTTGTATCTGCTGACTGAAATAATTCATTCTCATGTTATTCTCTGGCTGTGTGTGCAAACAGCCGTACGCGTCTCTGCTGGACAGGCTTTCTGGTTTTACTCTGAGTATTAAAAGCCTGAGCTGAGGTTATGTGGGCCCCTGGGCGCCGGGTTAAAACGGCCCTCCTACACAATCGAGCGTGGAGCGATGATTTAGCCTCAGGCTCACCTACCCACAGCCACCTAATGCATGCTGGGTATTTCGCATGTGAGACACGGTACTGGGAGGCTTTGTGTGTCCTCTGCAGTGACTGAGAGCAGGCGTGTTGATTGACGCTCCGTCCATCCGTCCAAAGTCAAATTAGCAGGAGATCAAATCCAATTTGATCCAGGTTTACATTTCCGTTTAGAAACCATGACCTTGGGTTGGGTGAGGCTTGGGTTTTTACTAACTGTGTTTATAATTGTCCCAATGACAGGAAAGAAAAACTGTGAAAGAAACGATTTTTATACAGAAATAAAGGAACTTTTTGACTGAAATGCACCTGCAGCTGGCTGTTCTCTCCACAAACGTTTAGTTTTCTAAAGATGTTAAATTGAATAACTCGACAGGAGACATCAGAAAGTGACTGACGCAAGCTTGTTATAAAGACTTCACCTGTCGCCGGGACATGAAAAGCCGTCAAACACGTCCTGAGTCGGTAACACCCACTTAACACGCAGACCAGCCGTCTTTTCTTCCCTTCCAGACAGAAGATCTAATCTGTCACTCGGTTTACCTGTCTTCCCTTTTAGGATAACGCCATAAAGCAGTGAATAGCAATCTGCTGCTTGAAAATGTAAAATATTCTCTCTTCTTTCGTGCCTTTCGTGGGTGAAGAAGTCACGTCTCGGGTCTGAATCGTTAAAACTTATGGCTGATTTTGCACATTTTCTGCCAAACAAAGTAGAAAAAAAAACATGCCTTGCAGATATTTGGGAAGTGGCCAACTTCATCAGGAATGAAGAAAAATGATTTGGTGGGGGGGGCACCCGTTGAACTGCAAGCTCACATAAAAGGCCCAACAAATATTGGAAACACACCAAGCCAAGTATTGCACATAAATATACTCAAAAGTTTGCTTTTCTCTAAATGCTGCAGCTGAAAGAGCCGGGCAGAAAGTAGAAAAAAGGGGAGTGTGGCTGAAACAGGGGGAGCTGGTGAGGAGAGGAGAAAGTATGTGGCGGACATGTTGGCGGTCACGCTCCGCTGTCACCTTCTTTTTGACCGGAATTCATCCTCCCCTGGCGAGGTTCTCCCATCTGTTCCTCCGCTGAGGAAACTCAAACTCTGCAGCTCCCACTGCTGCACACCGTCCCACTGTCCTCTAAAAGGGACAGAATGTGTCCGAGTTGAATTGTTCATATTCTGAAGATGCTTGTTGTTGTTTACCTGCCGTTGCCTGTTTTCAGAAAGTCAAAGCAGACGGTTGTTAGACGAGGTTCTGGGCAGGATTTTAAAGAAGAAAACTCCCATGTGGAAATTATTTAGTAGTTAAGTGTAAAATGTTCTTAGCACATAATTGTCATAATGGAGTCATATGTCTGCACACACTTTTATAGATATATAAGTCACAACTACACTTCTAATAAAAATACTTTTTTAAAGATTTAAGTTTAATGTCAATAAATGTAACAAATATAAATTGCATTAAACTGCATCAGTAAATTTAAAGTTCTGAAGCACTGCCAAGTAATAGATCATGATGTGTTGTATAAAATTAGTTGTAAAAATAAATAAATATAATTAAATTACGATTATTAAAAAAGTAATGTGTTAAAAAAGTAGGATTTTTTTTAATGCATGATATAAATTATTATAAGAAGAGGCCTAACACAGAACCCTGAGGTACACCTTAAAAAATTTGGCTTGAAGAAGACATCTTTTGGGATATTTATTCTTTAAAACTGTAAGACTATTTGGTTGGAAAATAGGTAAGACAGGAATCTTTATTATTACTATATTGTATTTATTTATTTTTTGTTTTTTGAATCTAAGGAACTATTGAACAGCTTTAATGTACTAATCCTTGCCCCTATATCTCCTACTCGTTTTAGGCTTTTGTAGGGAAAGGTTTGTTTCTCCCAACTCATTTCTAATATTGAAAATTGTTTAAAAAGTTTTACTTCCCAAATCTAGAGCAACAGCATTTAGCAAAAATTATATTTTATATTTTAAATTTTTATTCATGTGATTAGAAATATGATTGTGAAATAAAAAAAAATAACAGGAGATATTTGAGGAAAACAGTGCAAAAGAAAATAAAAAACCCAATTAATAACCTTTAATAAATCATTAATATTACAATATTCTTTAAAAATTGTAACTAAAAATACATTGATATATTTTTGACTTTTAGATTTTCAAGTTTTCTCTGCTCTACACAGACTAAAAATATACATACTGACTCAAATATGCACCTAAGTCTCTAATATGTAGTAAATCAAACACTTTTTAGGTAGAGATTAATGTTCACAATATTGTCATTTTATCATTTATTTACAACATTTAAATGCACTTTTTATTCAACAGAAAGATGCACACATTTCAACTAACTTTATATTAAATTAAATTGACAAAAACTGATTTTATGTATAAAATTTGACCACATTTTTAAAAACCAAAATGCTTAACAGTGTTTTAACCCTTTAAAGCCAAATGTATCATATTTGATACATGAATTTTTGATTCCTCTGCATCATCAGTGGGATATTTTCGCTCTTGAGAACCCGACTTAATAAATCAGAAATATGTAGGGAACAGAAAATGGATAAAAGATTATACGGAAAATCCTAATGTATCAGAATTGATGCAAATAATGATTAAATTTAACTTATACAAAATTTATGTTTTTTTTCATAATTTTTCATAGAATTCAATGAGAACTCTTATTAAAAAATCAGAATTTTCTGTCAGTTATTTCATGGTTTGGACTTTAAAGGGTTAATGTACTTATGGAGCTTTTGGATGCTTAAATTTTACCTTATGTTTTTGGCAGCTTTGACCTTCCATACAGAGACTCCCTTTTTACTTTAAACCACATGTTTGCTTTATTAAGCCGTCTAGTTTTATATAAACTCAAACATCCCGTCTGTCTTCAGCTTTCCTGTCTCCGTCTTCAGCTGCAGAAAATCTCCTTTCATTTTCCTGCTTAAAGCAAAGCGATGGCTTTCAACATCACTGCAGGGACAAAAAGAAAGTCATTCTTGTTTTTTTTTTCTACTTCTATCTGCTGAAGACATCTTACTGAAGGAGCGTCTTTGTATTAACTTTTAAAATTCCAATTACAAAGGAGGTTTAAGATCTCTCAGCGGAGTTTGACTTAGAGTCTGTGTTTGATCTCTGGCGCTCCACCGGGACCCCCCCCTCGCCTTCCTCCTCCTCTCCTGCCTCTTCACCTTCTCCTTCCTCTTATTATTCCTCCATCACTTTTCCTCCCCTCCCTTTTCTGTCCTCCTCTTCCCCTTTGTATCACATTTCTACCTTCCTTCCCTTCCTCGTCTTGGTTTGTTTATCTTTGCTACTTATGTTTTTCATTTGTTTATTGGAAAATTTTAACCCATTTTTCAATTGTTGAATTCACATCAAACTTGGACTTTTCTCTCCCTCATCCTTCCTCTTTTTTTGCCTTTCCTGCTCTCCTTATTTTAGTTTCCCACTATTATTCCTCTTGGACATCATTACCTTTTCTCTCTGGGCTTCTTTTTGTACTTTGTTCTCTATTTGCCTTTTTTTCTATTTCACCTCAACACTTTGCTTCAAAGTCATTTACTTTTATTTTCTACCTGCAGCAGTGAATCAGAGCTTCTTCATTTTGGAAAAACGTGTAGTTTCAGACTTATTTGACCCATTCATTGTGGATCAGACTGATGATCTTTCAGCCTGATATAATTATCATTTTCTACATTATACCTAGAAAACTAATTTTGCTTTTAGAAGATGTAAGAATGATTTCATGTTAATAGTGAAATAAAAGATAACAAATAATGGGCCAGGGTTTCACATAATAATGAAAATATGAAGCTTTTTGTCTGAAATGTTTTATTGTAGCTGCCAGAACTTCCACCTTTTCTTCCCTGCTGTACTTTCTGCAGCCTCTCGCTGGATGAAAATGTTTTCCTCACGGATATAAACCAGTCGTGTATGTTTGTGTGTTCAGCAGGCCTCCCTTGGCTGTGTAACGCTCCCTTTGTGGCTGCCGACAGCTTACACCTTTCTGAATACCTCCACCAACAGCGTGTTGACAGTCTCTGCGAGCAAATCCGGAGCCACCTCTCCACCTATTCCACTTCATAAAGGAGCGTCTCGGTTCCCATTACCCCCACAGCCATGCAGAACAAATTACATTTAATGGGGTTTCTTTTGCCCCCTCAGTCGTTTTCACCGATCGCTTTAAAAATTTCAATTTAGTGCCTAACGCTAAGGTTTCCTTCAAAGTATTACGGGCCAATATTATACCAATTACGGCGCCTGCGAACATTAAATTAAATGCATTAGCACAATATTGGAGAGAAAAGAGGCAGCGGCTTGAAACGAGTTCAGCTCTGAAGCGATGCAGGGACGGATTCTGGGTGTGGAAGCACAGAGGCCTGACGATGAAACACAATTATGTTTGTAGTCTTAAAGTTTCATCTCTGCTGAATCATGTGTCTGTCTTCCATCTGGATTATGTTGGTCCTAATGGCGCTTTCGTTTAATTTGGTACAAATTGCTCATTGAGTTGCAGTAAGTAAGATTGAATTTGAATCCTTAGCTTTGCTGTTTCTCCTGTACCTGTGAAGATTTGGGTTCATAAAGTTTAGTGTAGAAGTAATAAAAAACGAGACATCAACAGAAACGCTCATGTCTGGATCTAGATGGATGTCGGATGTATCAACATGTAGATAAATAACGCAGTGATGTTTTCAGATCTAGATTATGATGCATCAGCATTTAGATGAATGAAGTAGCCACACACCCACATCTAGATGCATATAGGAACTAAGGATGCACTGATCCAAATTCTTTCTGATCTGATCCAGAACCCAGAATTTAGGTCTGTGCCGATACCGATCCTTTTCCTATATCAAAGCTCTTGGTGCTTTAACGTTACTCTCATCATATTGTCTCAGGAGTTGGGATTATGAACTTCTTTTACATTCGAGTCATGATCATATTTAGATTTAGCTTTAAATTACAGCTCTTTTTAAAATCAAAATGGAAGATAAGAAAATAATGTAGACCAACAAAGAACAAAGAAAATGGGGAACGGACGGCTTTTAGAAAATCTGTTTTTATTTTGGCCTGTTTCGTCGTCAGCAAGTCGCCACCTCCTCCCCTCTAGTTAGCTAGCTGGAACCTCTGATATACCGGCATTGTCCTTCGATCCTCCGCAGTTAGCTCCTATAGCTTTCCCCGCCAGCCGCAGCCTCTCCCCCGCCTTCAGCGCTCTGTTTGCTCGGTAGGCTTCTCCGATCTACCGCTGTGGTTCCTCAGCTTAGCATGGCTGGCTCTCAGCCTACTTCTGCTGTTCGGGTGACCATCAGGGTTAGGTGTAAACATTCCCAGTCACCTGGACTTCCTGATGGGTCAAAGATCTCTTCTTTAGAGGTGGAGGAAACTCTGCTGTGTTCCAGGAACGCTTTTCACAGTTAGCAGCCAGCTAGCAGAGCAGGCGACAGAGACTGAAGACTTTCTAGCAGAAAATAATACGGAACAGACGCAGCTTATGGATCGGAAAAGTTGACGGGTTTTCAGATGCATAAAATGCGTTGGTTTTAGTGCCGATACCGAAAATGGATTGGATTAGGGAACAGCCATATATCGACAGGTAGATGAATGTTGTGAGAAAAATTAATCTCCAATTATTTCCTATTACATATCTTGTTTTATTACTTATTACTTAGTTTTCGCTCAGGTCTTTCCTTCCTGCAAGGCCACACTCCTTTCTGGCTGAAATGTTGTTTTGGGACCATAAATAATCCTCCCCTAACAAGCCGGTTCTCTTCTCATAACTTTTTACTTGTTTCTCCAGACTGTCTGTAATCAGACTTTAAGTTATTGTGAGGAAACTGTGTCCGTTCAGACCAGGGCAGAACATTGTACTGTGAATGTTTAGCAATAAATGCCGACTGAGTAAATATCCATCAATCTCCTTTATTTATCTGGATGCCGAATACTTTTTTCACAAAGACATATTGAAGTAAAGATGGATCCGCTGTTCCCAAACCTTTTGACCTGTGACCTCCAAATTAAAATGCAGTGAAGTAATTTTATTCATTTTTAAGTACATCTGTAACAAAATGACATCCAGTTAATTATTTTAGTGTAATTTTAATCATTTAACTGAGCTTTTTGTAATTTAATGGTATATTTACTCTAATATTTGAAACAATATCTGTATAATTTTCCATCTAAAATTGTTATACTTTTTTTTTTTTTATTGTACATTGTCTTATTTCAAGGGACTTTCACATATATTTATGTCACTATACATTGTAGCCCTCTATACTGTATACCTCAGGATCACATGAACCTGATTTGGTGCTTTTTGACCTCCACGGGGACCCTTACTTTGGGAACCCCCCTGATCTGGATGGATGATGCAGCCATGTATTGAAATATATACATGGATGTGTAGATCAAATATTATCTAGTGAGATGGATTAAAACGGTCTGAGCTTCTATATACTAATATACTTAAAAAGTGTCATAAAATGTTTTTTCTTGTAGGAAATAAAGACTCCATGTTTCAGATTTAAATGTAAAGAGTACTTTGAGGATATTTTGCTTGAACTCATTTGTTTTTGCTCTCTTCAATCATTGCGTCATTCTCCAGACCCTAGTTTAAGATACAAAAACTAACTTTGGTTTAAAAAAAAGTTGGGAGCAGAAATTCAGCTGAAAGCTGTTTTCTTGCTGAGTTTGGTGACATGTTGCGAATTAGTCCTCGTAGTTTGCTTGGCAACAGAAGCTGTCATCTCATGCAACAACACGAGGCTGTACTGTAAGTACGCAAGACAGCTGATGTATGGCGTTGCCATGGATACGTGCTGCTTCGTCACTGCTGTAGCTGCTGTAAAGCGGAAGTTCCGAGCTTTCTTCTTCATGTGTGACCTCTGCTGCTCACCAAGAACTTGCAGTGGGAGGAAATGCAGAAAACGAAAGAGGAGGGGAAAAAAAAACCAGATGGCTGGACAAAGACCAAGTGTTGAGTGGTCACAGGACGGGCAGCGAGCCACCGAACTTCCTGCTCGCTTTCTTCCCCCTCTCCGTCGCAGCAGTTGGTGTCACTACTTGCACCGTCTGCGTGAATTCGAGGCGACGGCTGAACAGATTGGCCAGTCGGTGAGGATCACTCGCAGAAAAACTCTGCTAATCTTCCACCTGCTGCCTCGACCACACTCGCACAGACTTTCTCCTCCTTTCTTCTTTCTCTTCCTCTGGAAAGTGTGTTGCGGTGGGATAAGGGATTGGGAAAACGTCATTGTGATTTTCTTCCAAACTAAGAGGGATTAATAATCAATTAATAAGATCCGAACAAATGATTGTTGAAATAAATGTTTGATCACTTCCTCCATCATAGTAATTCTCCTAGTAAAATCCTCTAAACTTAAAAAAAATCCAGACCAACTTTAATGTTTTAAAAACTGTTAAAGTCAAATGTTTCCTACAGGCTGTTTGATAATCTTAAATATGTGGAAACAAACATCCTGTGGGTTTCTTCAAGGAAATATTCTTGCAACACTTTTATTTAATATCTGTAGGGCTGTGAAAAAGTTACAGATTTCAGGTGATAATATTAAAACAATGTAACATTATTAAACACTAAACGCTTCTTTTAAGGATCTTATGAAGGTGAAAAATGCAGTCAAGTTGGATCCATATAAATATAATAAAATATAATAAATATAAAATCCCTTTGTGAAATTATTAATTAACTCGGATGAACCACATTATTGGTTTTATTTCCCCCAAATGTGGGGCAAATAGGCAAAAATGGCAAACGTTGGTGAATCTGAAGATCGAAACCACTGACAGAACTAAAGTACAATGTTTTTGGCAGGTGTTTCTCCTGTTTCATCTATTAAACTAACAGAGTTGTTCAGAAAAGAACAATGATTCTTGTCAAACACAGAGCAGGAAGTGTCGTTTTTATCGGGCTGCTTCGCATCTTCAGAACCCTAGACAACTTGCTGTAATGGATAAAACCATGGCTGCTGGAGCTATCATTTGGTTTATTACAAGCAGGTGGCCTAGTCAAAGTCTGAGCATGACTCTGTGTTGCTGTGGCACAACTGTGATCAGGTCATTCATCTCTTAATAGCTGGATTTTAGCAATTCTGCAAAGCAGACTAGGTCACAGTTAATTCAAAAGAATCACTAAGTTTCCACCAGGAGGGAATTAAATAAACACTGAGCTTTGGTCAACTATACAGACCAGCTGTCATTGCTGAGAGGTGAGGAAGGCTACAACCAGACCAAAGGAAAGACAACAAAAAGGGCAGCTTCTGTCCAACAAAATAAGATGCTGGTTTCCATGGGAATAGAGATGGTTAATAAAGCCCAACGAGAAGTTTTCATAGCAGAAGCATCACCTGACTCTGATCACAAGCAGCTGCTCCAGGGACACGTTTCTCTCCATGTTTTGATTGACTTTAGCAATAAGTGGGACTTAAGGTTGGTTGCAACTTTCCTTAAAGGTAAAAAAAAAAGTCAAATTACAACAAGGTTGGGTTGTTGAGCACATGTGATGTGTGACATCACACCATTTTCCATCTAAAAACATACGTTTAGTTGTTCTCATCGCTAGTTTTTAGTCCTTTCTATCACTTCTTTAGGCACAAAAGCGACTTCCTCAATCATCTACCACCTGCATTAGTCATTATTCTCAAGTGGTCACGGTTTGATGCTTTAAAAGCCTTAAAATCTATTTATTTCACAAACAACTACAGACAAATGCACCAGGAGCCGAAGCAGAATCCCTCTGCTCCACGGCGTTCAGTTAAAGGTAAATTCGGTCTTGGTTCTGAGAAAGAAAAAAAAAGATAAAAGGAAGAAAACCACAGTCGTAAACCCATGACGCCAAAGACTAACGAGTCCATAAAACTCAGCATCTCAAACAGCTCCTCTCCTATATTTTTAATAAGAGTTGCAGTAAAAACGCAGCGTAGCTCTGGTTTGACTGCGTTTGGGCTTAAATGGTTTATGAGAAGCGTTTTTGTCCTTAAATTTGGCCGCTGTGTCAGTATGATGTGAATGCTTTACAAAGGTGTCCTTTAAAATCTGCTGAAACATTTAGAGGTTTTATAAAACAAAAGAAAGCTCTTAATGTTCAAACAACAAAAAATCCAATTTATTTCTCCACATTCTTTCAAAGTTAACTTTCTAATTGTAAAATTGTGGTTATTTAAAGTTTAGCTAACTTTAGTTCAGTTACTTTATGTTATTTAAAGTCCCTCTTAGGACATTTAGGTATAGCTAAAGAAAAAAATTATACAACACATTAAGGATTTAAGTCGGTGAGCAGATTCCTTTTAAGAAGCACCAAACCCGGACAGACCAGCGTTTGCATCAAAGCAGCATTCAATTCTCAAAGATTAGCAACTTAATTTGTGTGAAATATTTTCATGTTGCCTCAAACTGTTTCACAAATTTTAAGCAAATGAACAAACAGGAAAGGAAACGATAAAGAGAGCAGAGCAATGACGCTTATTGTTCCGTTAGCGTTTGCTTGACTGAAAGGTTAATAAGCACAACGTAAATAACTAAACATCTTAAAGTGTAACTCACCCCAAAATAAAAATGTAACCCAGAACATTTTTTTTTATTCCACCAAAAGAGACACAGAGGGGCAGAAATGAGTGTGGGGATAGTTGATGGGGGAAGTGTGTTCTGTAAGTAGCAGCTAGCTTAGCTTAGCTATATTGAAGCAGAGAGATACCGGCAGTTATGGCTCAGATGGATCTTTTGAGGTGGAGATTGTGAGGCTTTGTGGAGTCCGACCAGTTTGAACTGCTCGCTTAAACTCCTGACATCAGTGCTGCTGATCTGAATGGGATGATAGGATACGGAGGTTTATGTCTAAATGCGTTATAAATTTACCTCAACTTTGGTCTATGATAATGAAAGCCTGTATGAGAGATGTAGGTGTGTACCAGCATGTACATCTTCATTTACTAGGAAAATTCTGAGAAATATTGCAGAAGTAAAAAAAAAAATGTATGTGAAAATAGATAAAATAATGCACACTGACATTTAAGTGCAAAAGAGATGGATATTTGGGGTGAGTTGCACTTTAAATAAGGTCTGCCGGTGCTCTGATGCTAACACTAGCTCGTATGTAAACAATAATGGGTTAAAGCTGGTTCTATTTTCTTTCAAAAAGTTTTGCTCCTCAAAATTATTACCAACAGAAACTATTTTTTTATATTTTATTTCCTTACAAACAAGGCATTGATCTTCTAGTTCGCTTTGCTCTTCATGCAAAGACATTATACTTAAATACTATGAGTATACAAGTATTGTGCAAATACAGCTACTTGTCTTAAACAAATTTGTTTATAGGCTTTATAATTAACTGTTGAGTGACAGCGTAGTATCCAGGCACTCTAGAGTCAAGAATAAATATAAATATGCCTTTTATGACAAATGAGGAAAATAAACAAAGATTGACTAATTTTTTGTTTTTGTTTTTTTCAGGCCAATACTGATTATTTTAATTTAACTAATTGATGCCGCCTGAAACTTTTGGTGTGATGAGGCTTTTTCATGATAAAAATGATAACAGACAAGTCTTAATTTAAACAAAATTGTTTGTTATTAACAAGTCAACAAAATATTAATGATGGATAACAAATGGAGTGAGCAGTAATGATTCAGTCAACCTATGCATGTGTCGGCCAATATTTATACAAGGAAAATTTAATTCTCCAAAAATTCCATGTTTATAAACAAAAAAAAAACTTTAGTAATCGATAAAATCTATTTAGCTCCCAGCCCTAAATGAATGAAGACTGTCTGGATTTTTTTTTTTTTAGGGGGAGGGAATCTGAAATGCTTAAAGATTATAAAAACAAAATGAATTCAAAATCTGTAAGAAAATCATTTGACCATTGATGATACAAGCACTAGTCCTGCAATGTTGAGCCATAAACGTAGATCTCATCGTACTACAGTCACATGTAGGACTGGTGGTTGTTAAAGTGTCATCACCACCGCGGATTGTTCTTTACTCCCAAACAGCTTTCAAATACCAGCCACATTCATCCATACATTCATTTAGCAGACATGTGGGGTTTCAATATCCGCTTCTCTTAATGCGTCAACCTCTGGAGAAAAGCAGCAGCTGTATATCCGTGTTTAAAGTTGGGATAAGTTTCAAGTAACCAGCTTAAACTTTCTAAAGGCAAAATATCAACACAATTTCATGATGAACACATTTCTTGCTGCACAATGATGCTGGTTTGGAGCTCCACTCTGACAATGATTCACTTGCTTCTGGGTGTTTCAGCCCAGTCAGAAGAGAACTGATCATGTTATCTAATGATTTCATGTGGCTCTTCTATCCAAAACCTTGTATTTCTGTCTCCGCTCGTGAGCTTTTAACTCTGTCACCGAGATTAGGCCAGCTCCTGCCCTCCGCCTGCGGAGAAATAAATGTGTACAAGTGAAACTCTGCCGAGCGACAAAGCCACACTGGATTTATTAAAAATCCACTCCAAAACGTTCTTGTGCCTTATCCGGCTGAACAGCAGAGCGGCGTTTATACCTCTTGGCTGCAGTGGCAGGAGCAGCACCCAGCCTACTTATAAATGTGTGAAATGTGGCGAGGAGGACCACCAGGTGCTGCCTCTCCACCTCGGAGCCGTCCGAGGAGCGCCTCTGCTCTCCAATAACCCAAAGGGCTGAGACGCTGCTTCGCTGCAGCCGAGCCAAAAGACATTTGGAGTGCGCACTTCAAAGGAGCCTTGGATTATGTTCGCGCAGAGTCTATCCTGAGGGGATCCTTTGAAGGGAAACTTAGCGAAGAGCCCATGGTGGCCGCTCGGAGACTCTCTGTGTGCGTCTGTTTGTCTAAACCCATTTTTCTCAGTGTTCCTGGAACCATCCTGTGGCGTTCTGAGTTTCTGTTAGAAAGTTTAACCATAAAGACAATTTAAACATCTTTCATGTTCAGAGGATTTAGATGAAGTTGCTGAAACAATGTATTCAATGCTGACTCGATAATAGTTTTTCATTTCAAGAGATTTATACATAGACAGAGCAATGATTAATTAATGTATGAATATAATAATTCAATACCTTCAAGAAAAAAGAAAGAAATTATTTTCTTCTGTTTTTTTGTGGTTATTTAAATAATCAAGAATTTTACATTTTATTTGTATTAAGGAAAATTAATTGCAGATTGACATAAAGACTAAAATAACAAAAGTTAATATTTTTTTGCATTAATATAAATTTATTTTGACTCATTACAAAAATGTTGTGCCAACTTAAAAGGCTGATATTATATCAGGCTTGCAAGAAAATAAACAGGACCGAGTCGAGACCCCTGAGGGA
>JAUZNJ010079749.1:0-24212 GCA_034780135.1 Jordanella pulchra | reverse complement strand
TATATATGTACATGGATGTACATGGATGTAAGTGTCTGCAGGGTTGCATGAGAAGGTATAATGGCATAGATCCCCTTTTAGCAGCAGTGGTGTAAACTGAGGAGGGTCTTACACAGGCTTTAATCCTGTTCTGAATGTAATCTTACAAGAATGGCTTTTCCACAGGCCCAGATAGGAGAAACCAGGAAGAAAATGAAAAAAATATATATGTTGTCTCTTTTCTCCTGTCTTTTCACTCCTTTATTAATAAATGGAAAAAAGTCAACAATCTCAAGCATGCTGTTTTATGTTTTAATGGATTTAGAAGTAATTTATAGTTATATGTGGTCACAAAACTAAATCGCTAATCTGCTTGTCTGAGCCGATCTGCTAACAGAGGGCATGGCCACTCTGGCATCCAATTCTAAGGTTTCGCTGGAAACCTCAACTTGGCTGAAAACTCCCTACTTACCCAAAGAAGCTAAGATTAATTGGACAAAGTTTCACTCTGGCTTTTAAAGGTTAGACATTTTGAAGGGCTAAGGAGAAGTCTATTCTTAAAACCTAAGACTTGGACCATTTTTACTAACAATATAATAAAGGTAAATCTCTATGACCAAAACGAATGCTGCAAGTTTGGCTAAATATCATCATGCAAGTTGACAACTATTGACAATAGTTTTTCATTTTTTAGGAGTCCAGTTCAAAAGTAAAATATCCCACACATTAAAGGGTTAGGGTTTTATTTGGCTTTTAGTCAGAATGAGTAAATACCATCAGTTCTCAGCTTTCCTGTTCTCCAACTGCTGAAGGAACCTATTAAGATCTAGTTATGTTTATTGGTGGTTGAGGGCCAGGGGGCAGACAGGAATGGGTTATAGAGTTGTTAGTAAATATCTCGGGTAGCCCTTTTGTGAGAAAGTAAGTTGTGAATGGCTGGTTTTAAATCTAAAGAAGAAACTACTGAGGTCATCAAACAATTGGGGAGTCATCACAAGTTGGTGAGACTGGCTCTGGTCGTTTGTAGTGGTGTTCATGGTCCTACTAATTGCAGTAGCTTTGTAAGCCAATAAGCTGCTTTTTGGTTTCTGGGTCCAATATGTAAAGGAATGTTTTTTTTTTAATAATAAAATAATTAACTGAATAAATGTTCTTAATTTTTAGGCCAGGTGTACCATCCTTATGGAGATTTATTTAGATTTCAACACATAACACTTTCCTTTAAGCAAGCTCCAAAAAAACCCTTCTTGAGGCTTTTTTAGGATAGTGTTTCTAGACCGCAGCCGCCAAATATATGAGGCCTAAAGGTTTGTCAGTTTTTGATGTCAAATACAGTCCAGATTCTACTGATATTGCTGCAGCAGAGTGGCACCCCTCTCTGTAATCAAATTCCTTTCAGTATGAGCAGACAAACATGATTCCTGTTGGTTGCCTGTTCAGGTTTTCAAGGGATTATGACAGCAATTTTGGCTTTTCTGTAATGTGCAAGGAAAATGGTGACATACCTTTTGCTATTACCTACTGAAATATATTTGGTGTTATTTCACGACCACAGTGTTTCCCAAAGGTGTTAATCTTGATCATAAATGTTTATTTTACATCAGTTGTCCTAAGAAGATGTGTGAGAAGGTTTGCTGTTGTGCCTGGTTTTAAGTATCAAATGAGCTGTGCAGCATGTTATAAGGTATAACATAATTTTTGTGAGTGGTCACCTAAGTAAAATGCCAGTACTCTAATAAAAGGAAAACCCCATCACTCACAGTCCAACCTCCTTTTTTTTCCTTCTCTAAATATGTACCTCAAAGCAGTAGGCACGACTTGGATCGTCAGCCTAGGGGTGGGACTAGATATTAAAAACACAGATAAGGAAGCAATGGAGGCCTTAACTGAGACTTCAGGGTGTGTGGTTGTTTTAGTGTATAGTGGAGTGAGTATCTTTTAAATAGAAGAAAAGCAACAAGAGCACAGGAAGTCTGAAGAAAATTACGGATTTAAAATGAAAAGACAGTGATTCACTTTTCTCTGTCTCCAAATCCTAATATCTCACTCTATCAGCATGGCTTTGTGGAGGTTCAGACTTTTCCTTTAGAAGGTAATCCAGCTTGAACAAGGAATCTGACCTCCAGATTGTCCCACAGAGAGTTCCCGAATAGCAATTATTTTGCTCTCCATTTCATACACAGGCACACACATGCAGAAATGCATAGAGACACTTAATGTGCCTCCCCAGGTGCAGGTTTCTCCTGAGGGAAAGGCTTTTGTGTGCTGCCATCCACATAAGCTCAGAAAACACCATTTTAATCCTGCCAGAATCTATCTATCTCTTTCTCTCTCTCTTGATCTCTCAATTACCCCCCCCCCCCACACACACAAAACATTCGGCTACACATCAAGCTGCATGCAGAGTCATCCTCCATTTACTGATAAATCTGTTTTCTGATTTGATTTGAGCATTACAATTTATTTTTAGGCAACACGCATAGAAAAAGTGATACAGATCTAACATAAAACAAAGAGGAAAAGAGGACCAGAGAATGGAAAAACAGCGACAGTCTGAGGTGTACTGATTTATAACTGTGGTCTGGCTAACACTAAGAACACCAGAAGGAAAGAGAAGTTTACACACACAGACCACATTGCACCTGGCATGTTCAGACAGAAAGAAAATCATGAGATGGTTCAGTGAAAGGGTTCCAACTCAAAGACATACCACAACCTTTAAGACTTTAATAATAGTGCACAAAAACATGATGAATTACATTATCATGTAACCTCATTAAGAATACGATTTTTTTTTTATATAATAAACATCAAGTTCTAACACTAATCTTGGGATCATCATCAATATTACTCTGATAGAAACGCACAAATGACAAAATTGTTAAAAAGTAATTCTTATCCCCTTGTAAAAAAGTACAATGAATTTATTAACACTTATTTATTTATTTAGTTAATACAAAACTTAAAATGCTCTAAATGGTTAAATGTTAGATTTTCATTTAACTAATTTCAGTTCACCTTAATACATAATACCATAATAACATAAAAATGGTTTTGTCGGTAATAGATAATGAAATATGAATCACAATTAAGTCATGACTAATAACCAACATAATCAAGTCATGAATGAAATTACATAATGTATGGTTTCTCAGAAGACTTTTACTTATGTGTTGAGCATAAAATGATTTAGTTATATTGAAATTAAATTAAAATAGATTTTTTTTCTGAGACTGAGCAGCTGTTGTAAACAGAGACTTAAAGAAAAAATGTTTGAGTTCTTCAAAAATTAAAGAAGAAAAAAATCTTGCTGTTCTATGGAAAAACCACGTGCAATTATTCAAAAAATGTACTCTAAAGAAAGATTTGAAAATAACATTAACTAAGCAGGCACTGAATTATTTAATTCCACATTTGTGTATACATTCTTTAATCATCTCATGTAATATTTTAGTTTTAATTGTCATGTTACCATCAGTTGTAAGCTGAAAAATTCAAATCAAAACAGAAATAACGGCTTAAAAATATTAGTCTGTGTTTGGTGACATAACTTTTTAAATCAATATTACAGTTTATGATTAAGGAATTCGGATGAAACTCAAAGTTTTGTGTAATTTGATGGAGTTTTTTGTTTTGTTTTGTTTTTGTTTAAAGAAATCTTTCTAAAATTTAGTTTTGGAGGAAATTTGTAAACTTGGTAAAACAATTCATATAGGTTTATACAGGATTCTGTTATGGGTATTTTTGCCAGACTTTCAATGACTTTAGTTTACACTGCTATAGAAATTATATCATATAAACAGAAAAAAAAATATGAAAAAGCTTTTGGTCATATAGTACAGCTTGGGAAATTTTGTGTTTAACTAAGAAAACTAAATAACTTCAATAGACTAAATTCTAAATACAATTTGCATTTTTATTGTATGTGCACAGTCAGCCTGTTATGTGCATCTGATTACTCTAGTAATTCTCTGTCATCCTTAAGTTTTTTTGTTTTGTTTTTTTCTGACAGTCTTACCTATAAGTAGTGCTGAAATAACTGCACAGACATTGTCTGTGACATTGTCCTACATTATTTTGATGACCATAAATTATATAAAGATTATGTACAGTAGCACAGCATTGGGAACACGCTTTTAAAGTAAAAAAAACTTAAATTACTTAAAATTGACATAAAAAAGGTTTTCAAATCAAAAGGCAAAATATGTCAAATGAGAGCAAGAAACCCACTAGCAGAATCTGCAAAGAAGTAAATGAGGGAAATACTGGAAGGAGTGATAAGACCAACAATGAACCAGTTTAATTACCTGAATAAACAGCAACTGTGTGGGAGCCATAACAAACACACTGAAAAAGATCAACTACAACCAGGCTCAGAGAGAAAAATAGACAAATCAAATACAAGAGAGAGTAAATCAATCCATAAACAGAAAACAAGTAAACACAAAAAAATCTAACTACAATATAGTACACAATGATACTTTACTTAAAACGCAGGTGACAAACCAAAGTTCATCAGGTTATGACAGAGATGGTTAACTTCAATTATAAACCTACCTAGTACTAAAAAGAAGAACAGACTAATCCAAATCCCAAAGCTATGAATCACTGTTAAGTTTGAGGTATTTTCTAGTTCATTTGTTAACATTAGAATTCTAAATACTCAAAAGACTATTTGTCAAATTTTACCAGAAAGACATACACACACGTCTGTTTAAAATTTGTTATTAAGATTGTTTTTCAGGTTGTTACTTTATTAACAGTCATCCATTTGTACTTGATTCAAAAAAGTGGAAAAAGGGGTGAAAAAAACTAGAACAAATACCTCAAAGATTCTTCATCAACTCTGCAGAAAATTAAATAATGCCAAAAAATGTTTTTAAAAAATTGTTAAGTATTGAAAACCTTGAAGCACTGGGCAGCAATAGTGACTTAAGGTTACATTAGCTGCTTTGGGGCAAACTCCATCTTATTGGTGATATAATTAAAGAACAACATGTGGCGTTAAAATAAATAATTTGAAAAAAAAAATAAAAAAATCCAAATTGAACCTATCTATGATGCATTAGTTAAGCAGTGCCATTGCTAGAATCTGGGTCACGGAAGAGGTGGGACACACACAATATGCTGCTAAGCTCTTGTGATCCTGTTTTATTTAAGTTGTGATACTTGGATCGCCCACACAGGACTTTGCATATTCCTTATAATTACTTGAGCAGCACGCACATACAGATTCTGAATAAGAGAATAAAGAAATGATGAGAAAGGATTTACTTGCAATCACAAAATCACAAAACCTGATGAAGTGCTGCTACATCTTTGTATGCTTCCTCAGCTAGTTGTGTGTGTGTGGTCGTGTTGTTGCGTGTGTAATGAAGGTGTTGTGGGAGGGGAAAAGGATGGTTACTCAGACAAAATGCTTTATGTTCTATACATGTGGTGTTTCACTCTGCTTTCCCTGTCACAACTTCAAGAAAACCACCAAAAGGAGGAAACACGAATAAACTTGCATGCCTCATAAAAGGTGTCAGTTGCACCTTTCCTTTCTCATCATCTTGTCAACTTCTACAATTTTCTGTCTGACAGCGTCTCTGGATCCTGTTGTTTGAAGCTTTCTCTGCTCACGTTGACAAAGTAACTGTCATTTTAATGTCATCTTAAATACCTGTTAACCATAACAATGTCCATGGCTTTTAAAAAGCAATATGTTCTGCTCAAATTAATCATGATGTCACAATGGATAACTGAGGCCATGACTTAGAGTTTAAATATTTTGTTTTCCTACATCAGAGCAAACTTGTCTTCGTGTTGCCCCTGGTGTCCCCAGATTTTTTTTAAATTTCTGATTTACTTTGGTTGTCTTTTTATTAAATTAATAAAAGTGTTTGTTAGTATGCATTAAAAGAGATCTAACAGAATGCTCAAGGGTCACTACTCAGGTGTTGCAGAGTTAATGACTTTTCTCCATTCATGTTCAACTGGTGGAACAACCTCTGACTTTATGGACTGTTGACACTGACAGCTGGCTGAAGGATGACCTCGATCAGTCGCCTCTTCTGACCTTCAAGTCATGGTTCACTGATTACCAAAGGCACATAGTACGGGACAGCTTTACCCCAGACCAGACGTACATCAAAAAATTACAAAGGGAGTCCTCATATTTTTGGATTGAGTTTGAGCTAGTGGATGACAGATTGAAGTTGATCAAATAAGTACCGTTTTAAATCAAATCATCATTTTAAAAAAGTTTAACTTTTTTTGTATAAATTGACTTAAAAAATGCCTCAATAGAAAATTTTGTCTCAAAAGTTTATTGTTCCAGTGATTATTAATACTGCACTTCAAAATAATAATCAACCATCAATTTTCACTTGCATGAGGTGTTCCTTGTACATTTTTTTTTTGCTTCAGTGAAGCTAATAATTCTTTTTTTCAAGCAACTAAAACACGTTCTTAGTTAGCTTGCAGTAAATAATGTGTGGGGTAACTGCTGCATATGAGCTGGGCAGACAGGGAAGAAATAGCTCTATGGCAACATAAACAGAGGCTCACATATTGTTTTTATTGAAATTATATTACGGAAAAAAAAGATTTAAAAAGAGACCAAGTATTTATTTTTTTAACATGAGCATGTTAAAATGTGTGTCACTAGTGGGTTTATTTTGTTATTACAAAAATACAAAACAGAAAAGAAACTGAGTTGTACCCTAAATAATAATTCAATAAATATCAGTCAAATTCAAATACATTGCCTAAAATTTAACTTGGTGTGGGACTTTTTCTAGTCCTATTCTTATTTTCTTCTTCTGGAACTAATTGCACAGATTCAATTGTAATTGTTCTAAGAAATTCAGGTGTAGTTGTACTTGTATCTTGTGTTAAGCACTAATTGCAGAAGAAAAAATCTCTTGGGGTTAAATCTCAAGCTAAAAATCCATATTGAAAAATTATTGTCTAGCCATCAGATTGGCTGTTTAACAGCTATGCAACACTTTTATTTAGCCACATTCAAGGAACCTGGCTTTGATTTTGTGAAATTAAGTTAAAATAAAGGCCGTGGGATAGTATCCTATTGATTTGTGTATATTCTTATCTATAAAATTAATATTGCCTTGTAAATTTCCTTGACAATGACATTTGTTGTTTACTGCTACTCTAAATATAAACCACAGTAAAAACTGCATTCAGAGCATGAGTATTCGATACCACAATCATTTAAAAAAAATGTAATACATTTCCGGAGAGGATCCCTAAGTGTTGCACTTGTTGCTTCTTATCCATGGTTGGGGTTCCCGCTTTAACTTCAGGAATCAATATTATCCATTAGTCAGAAAAGAAGATGCAATCTAGAATGACGAGTGGGATTGCATGTTTGATGTGATTCGGTATGAGATTGTTTATTAACAGCAGCCAGTTACTGGTTCAGATATAATAAACAGCCCTCAAATATTTTCTTCATTTTGCAAACATTGTATGATTGAATTAAATCCCTTTTCTTTACTTGCCTTAACTTGATATGTACTTGCTCGGATGTACGTGTCCAGGTGCACATTCTTGTATACACTAAAGTATTTCTGTCCCAACTTTTTGGGGGGGCTTTACATAGTAAAAAAACATTTGCAGTAGAACAAAGGCCCAATGTATCCACAAATGTTGTTTTGTTAAATTCATTCTTTTGGCATGATGTCCTCCTTTTTTTTTTCTCTATCCCTTGTTCTTCTGTGTTGTGTCTCTAAAAGGACATTCGTATTTCATTAGAGAGGGGTCCAGGAGGCAAAAAGGTAAACAAAACCCTTGTAATTAAAAACAGTACCTCCATGACCTAAATAAGCCAAAAAGACATGAGTATCCATAATAAGAGAATTATGGATGACCAATACAAACTGAAACGTACACTTTAAAGGTTTAAAGGGGAATCTCTCTGCTGCCTTACAGTGGGATTTGAAATTTTCATTAAGAAACCGTATTTAAATCTATCATGCACATAAATTCTGAGCTTTTTTGTTTATCTCTGCTGTCATCTCTGTTTGCTCATATTAGGGAGAACTCACTCAGGGACAGGATATGGGGATTAGGTATGGCCTTATTGCATTGTAGCTACATACTCCTGAATGGCTCCCATCTGTTCTTCCATAAAGGAAAGCTCTAGTCTCTAGCAGCACTTGTGTTGCACTATGCCAGAATAACAGATTTGGATAGATGAGCAGCACTGATATTGCTAGCCACAATACTGCTCTCCACTAAAAGGCTAATGTGCTGGGCTTATTCTATTAGAAAGGGATAAGAGGTTCTAATAGAAACACACATATACAACTGACTAACAGCATACCTCAAATTGATATCTGATCGAAGATCTGAACTAGTAGGCAATTCAGAGGTCCAGGCTTACCTTTGAGAGAGATGAGGTAGAGCTGAGAAAGTTTAAGAAAGGTGCAAAGAAGAGGAACGGTGGAAAAATGTGAAGAGATGGAAAGTTGGGGAGAGAGGGGGCAGTGTGGTGTGTTTCATTACAGTGAATCTTGACACTGCTGCATTCTCAACACACATGGACTGGATTATAGACTATGTAGGCTGCTTCAACCAACACTTTCTTACACACAGACCCACTTACAAATGCATGGGTAAACATCATAGCTGAGTACAAAGCTGCAGTTGAGGAATATAAACGATTTGCTTTCACAAAAGTTATATAACTCTCAATCTGAAAAGTAAAATGTTGGGGAGAAGTGCAACGTTGAGGTTACACACACATTCAGCTTGCGATGGTCCACCTGCGGATTACTGAGGGAGAAGGAGATCAACTGGAAACTATGAGTGTACCGTAATGCCTGGTTTTCTGTGTGGTTCCCACAAGTGCCCTTCCCCTTTCAGTCCCATTTCATCCACCATCTCTCTTGCCAGTACATATACATTTATATAGTTATATATCAATGTCTGTAAGTAGTTTCTTTATGTCTCATTGACTTAAAAATATAAACAATAGCCTTAAAGAAACCCTAACTCCACAGCAAATTTCTTGCATGCCCTCATTTAAAGGTATCCAGAACCAATAGGGGGCTTCAGTACAAACCCACAAACCTGGAATTATCATTGATGACTCAGCATTCTTCATTTTATGCATTTGTAGCTTGCAGTCTTAAAAAAAAGTCATCATACCCTTTATGTGTTCTACCGCAATTAAATACCCCACACACTGGCACACAAAGGGGTGGGGCATTGTGGTAAAATTTTATTATGACTGAAAAAGCTGAGGGCAGAAAGACACACTGGCCCATCTCTGGTTTTTCTCACTGTGTCATTTTTATCACCTATGGGCTTTGGTGTGCTCGTTTTAGGCAGCAGGGGTGTGTGCAGGTCTAACCACAAAGTTATCTATATGCCACTGAGTGCGTATACTACATCGCTGCACAACCAGTCTATGAGCACCTTACAAAAAAAAACTCATATACCTAAAAATAAACCAGCGCTTTTTAGTTGACTGAATTCATAAGCAAAGGAAACTTAGTTGGGTTCTGTTACAGTTTTCTCTGTCAAGCTAGGGTAATGCAGCGGATAGGGTGGTTCCATCAGTGTTTCCTGGTAATTGTAACTCAAGCTCTTTGAAAAGGGTTGCTGTGTAGAGCATTAATAGCACATTTACCTGCCTGGATGAGATGACACCCAGTATTGTTGGATTCAAAAGACATAATAAGTGAGTTTAGTATCATGTTTGGTGACATTAGGATTCATCCTTTCAGTTTGCTGAAGCAGAGTTAAAATTTGCACAAGGTGTAATGAAATAAATCCAAAACTTTTTTTGGTTTTTTTTGTCCAGGCTTGAAAAATCCATCCAGTTTTTAATGATATCACATGTAGCCAGCTTGTCTTGCAGCCAATCTTTTTTAGTACACTCTGTCACAACGGGGCTACAATTCAACCACTTTCTTTTATTTGAAAATGCGTTACAAACATAAGATATAGTGCAATAAGTCTAAACTACTCAGCTTCATATCTAAGAGCAACAGTAATAACTTTAACTGAAGTTACACCCTGACAGCCACAGGATACTCAGAGAACTCTTGATGATGATAAATATTTTGGTATTTGAATGTCCCGTTAGACCCCCTACAAGGCTTCATTAAACTTGTGTGAAGTAGAAAATTAATCTAACACTTACAGACACCAAAGAGATGCAGGTTCCAATGAATAGGGCTTATCAAGCCCATATTCCCTCTTCATCATCCTGCAAGCAAACAAGGAAAAAACATTACTATAGGTATAAATTATGGTATGATCTTGTTTTTTACATACTGTTCGATTATATTCAATAGTACTATGTTTTAAACGTTTTCAGTTTATAACAACTGCTTGGCTATGAGATTCTGTGTTCACAAGCTGAGGCATATAGTTGAATCCTTCAGTCCTCGTAAGCCCATGTTATATTTAACTGTAACATTCAAACAAGGATCATGCTCTCTTCCAGATAAAATATATTGCAGAAATTACAGACAATACCTCAGTAAAATTGAAGGCTAATTAGCTTAGACAGAAATGCTATTATTTCCATTATTAAAATGAAATGGTAACCTGCTACAATGAAAACAACAATTTGTAGTCAAACACACAGCTTATTTAAGTGTCAATGACAATTTAAAGTGCTTTACATAATAGGAAAACACACAGGTAAAAGTACATTGCAAGATTATTTAAAAAAAACGAAAAAAGAACTAAATGATTGATAATAAAATGAAAGTTAGTTGGGCTCCAAAATTAAACTAATAATGTTTAGATAGCACATTCAAATGGCACTCAAAAAAATAGGTTCTGTAATCCAAAAGTGGGTTTAGGCTAATATTATGTCGGAACAACAAACAGACTGGGTCATGAATGACGGTTACTATGGATTGTGCTGACTTGAGCTTTCCTTTCAAGCTTAAGAAAATGAATTGGCTACAATGAAGCAGCTAGGCTACAAACTGAATGGTTTTCCAGTAAAACATACTAGAGCTTTTATGCCATCATGAAGTGACTGGGTTTGACAAGCATTGTAAACAGACCCAAATCCTTAACTACTGATTCTGCAAGGTTATATACACCATAACAAACAGGTCCTTTTTTTCTACTTTGGGCTCATTGTTGGACTTTACCTAAGACCCTCTCATGTCTCTTAAAACTAAAGCAGACACAATGCTAAAGGTCAGAGCAAAAAAAAAAAAAAATGCCAAAAAGAAAATGTCATAAAGAAAAGGTTTTATAATTCAGTCTCTAATAAACTCTTTCTGGCATTTTTTTCTGGTTTTGTTTTTGTTTTTTCCATTTACTTTCACTGATATTGCCAAATATTTGGCAATAGTGTTGGCATTGCTAAATGAGAAAAGCACAATATGCCCATCCAAAGTGCACATCATGCTGAGAATCAATACAAGAAGCAATTTCAAGAGAGTAAAAAATGCATCCTGAGCATGTCCCTTGAATCTAGATTCTACCTGCCCTCTGACTAGACTCTTCATAAAATTTATTTAAGAACCGACATGGAATTAGAAGATTAGGATGAACTCAAAAACTGTGGCAGTAAGCATTGTACAACCTGTGGTTGTTTCTTTTTTTCAGGAAACAATGTCTGTGTTCCAATCCACTTGACCAGTAAGGTGTTTATGTGCTGGCTACAATGCAAATATAGAAAAACCAACATGTGTGGTGACTGTTGTGTTATTTATGGAGGCGGTTTAATCCTTGAAGGGGATGTGTCCTGTAGGGTGAGCATAGAGTCCCTCTTTATTATTACCATCCTACGATTGACATCTCTGGACAAGCAAGCAGTGTGGTGAACTACAGTTGTGGCTCTGCTTGCAGATTGAGTTGGAAAGGGAGACGATGAATTGGAAAGATGGATCAAAAGGCAAGGAATAAGATGGGTGGAGAAAAATCTATAACACACAACAAAGGAGTAACTATTTATACTTTTATAACCATATATCTACAAACACCATATTGAATAATTTTTTACTTACTAACATTGACATGTTTTGAGGTTACGTTTCTTTGTTGTTGCTTTTTCTTTAGGTCACATATATACTTGCTAGAGGTACTCCTGATGGAATAAGATCATCTTAAAACCATTTTGTGTCTTCATTTACTGTCTCCACTCAATATGCAAGTCTCTCATACCATATTAACATGCCTGAGAATGAAGAAATAAGGCCAAAGTATTTTTGTTTAACTCAAAAAAAAGAAAATAAATATATAAACATTGATACATGCATTGAATGGGTTTAGCTGTTCTCTTTGATTTACACTGGAAACTTCTAGACGACTGCAGAGACCCATAACTTTGCTTTCTTCCCAATAGATCAGAAAATCTAGTTCTGAAAAGAGCATGAATTCTGTTCTTGTCTACTTTAATGTTGTTACATATTCATACAACTCATTGGTTACAGTATTTGTGATATCCTCTGGTTTGAGGCAGATTCTAGGATCAGTGAACCAGATGATAGGGGGTGGCCACAGGGATGGCCAATGAGTGCCTTAGGGTGGTCATTGTCACCCCTGGCTCCACTTCTAGCTCCGACCCTGTCCGAATACCTTTAGTCAAAACTTGCTCCAAGACAGATTAAAACAGGAGATTCTTCCTGCTCACAGTTAATATCATCTACAAAAACTTGTTAAAAAAACCCTCCAAGAGTCACAGCAACATTAAATTTTCTTTTGGGATCAATAAAATGTTTTTGAATTTAACTGAATTGAATTGAAGGTAGTTTCCAGGAAATTTATGCTTCATATCAACTTCTTCCATTTTATATCACCAAATGTTGCAGATTCAAGACTAGATTTAAATTAATTCTGTAAGTAATAAAAATGCCAATACTCATATATACTACATCGTTCATTTGTTTGAAAGTTCTAAGTTTAAAAGTTAGGTATGAGCTTCACTAAAACACAGACCGTTGTATTTTTTAAGAAATTTAAATTGGCAGTTCCAAAGGCATGAAAGGGCCAGAATACTGAAACCAGTTACGCCCTTCTACTGCTTAGATATTTCAGGCATGTGCATGCATTTTGCCACTAAAGTAGGCTAGGTGCATATCTTTGATGTTGGGGACTTGGGTTTCAACCCCAGATGCTAAAGAACAGCATCCTGTATAAATCTCTGCCTAGCTTGTGTGTAAGTTGAAATGATTTGTTTGGCAACCCCTGAAGATGGGAGCAGCTGAAAAAACTCTCTCAGATGCATGTTACCACTATTAAGCACAGGGGATCTCCAGTTTATGTCTGACTCAAATTTAGACAGCAGACACAGAATTATTTATAAAGAGTAGAGGCATGCAACAATTTATTTCAAACAGAACAAATTTAGTAATATAGACCCAGGTGGAAATCCCCAACTATTCATCCTAAAGCCACACATCCAATAAGACATGCACAAGTTTGGAATCTCCCTATGCATAACAATAGAGCTGTGATTAGCTACAATCTAATTGAAATAACAAAAAACTTTACAAGTTAAAGCGAAGATGTGTGAACCTTTTCTGTCTTTTCTAAAGATTGCCCTTACCCTCAGACAGTTTAATCAGGGTGCATAGTAAAGAACCACTTAAGAATGCATCTGCATCAACATAGATCTTTTTGTGCACACACAACAGTCACTGTGCTTAAAACAACAGTTCTTTTTCAGACACATTAAGTGTGTCCTCGAGGCAATGTCGGTATTATAGCCAGACAAAAATAAGGGAGATTGTTTCAGAGTTGGATGATATATAAACTAATCTCACATATAAACCCCATCAATCAGAAACAATCATTTGGCAGGTTTTTCCTTCAGGCATCTTATCTGACTGATATGAATAACTCTTATTTGGCAGGAAGTATTGGAGTTTGAAGGTTATAAAAAAGAGAAAGGAGACAAGAAATGTTATGCTGTCAAAGGAGACCACAACTGAGTGCTGTTGGAGTTGATAAATATGAAATTGCATTAACCTTAAAGGCACATAGATGAAGGCTCAGAAAATATCAACGTGTGTAAACAAGCCCAACTTTCATCTGCTCACTTAAGGCCTGTGTGCTTCCTATTTGTTTTGACCTGATCTAGTGGAGGTCGATGGTTGGCATGGGGGTCCCCTCTCGGCAGACTCCGGTGATGCAAATTTGCTGGATGCATGTGGTGCAAATGATGAGGATGATGTTGGGGGTAGATGTAGTCTTCCTCATAATTGTCAGATATTAACTTCATTCTGCTCTGAGTCTGCAAAAAAGAACAAAAAGAAAAAAACAACAAAATTTTTTAAAATGCACAACTATAATAGTTTTAAACAAAACCATAAATTAGCTGCTCATTTTGTTCTGTGAAACTTCCCTGGGTCTTAGAATGATTAGCGTAAGGAATTTCTGGATAGGGGAAAAGTATGTTGAAAGCAGTCAAAGATGATAAAAACTTAACCGCTAACAACATTTGACAGATCGTAAATTGTGCAAGTCGGAGCGCTTGATGGAACTATCGTAAGTCTGTCATACATATTACAAATTATGTTTTAAATTGGATAAGATAAATCCCTATAAGTACAGCTGTTTTGTGTAGCCCAGGGCCACACTGATGTAACCTTATTTTAGATGTCACTGATTAAATTTACACTTAAATGTGCATCTTTCAAAATGCTTCTTAATGGTAAATCTATACATCCATTGTATATAACTGTGTATTTATATAACAAGACTGTCATCCTGCCAAGATCATACTTCACAGGAAAGTAACAGCGTACGCTGACTAACATGAGCAATCAGCCTCGACTGTTAGAGAGATAGAGAGGCAGAAAAAGAGTAGGTGCAGATATATTGACATGCTCAGTTTTACTGTTTTAACTACATATAGTTTGCCTCAAGGCCGAAATCATTTTGAAGCTGGTGATGGGATTGTGTATTGGATCTAGATGACTTAAAAAAAAAAGACATACAATTCCTCTGCCAAAGTCTTGCTGCTTCCCCAAGTATAATTGGAGCCAGACACACTGAAAAATAGGCAAATAGCCTGAGTCAGCTGTGAAGACAAGAGTGAAATGGTGTTACAGTAGTTAGCGGCCCAGGGATAAAAGACCTGTGATAAGAGGCTGAAAGCTAATGACTAAGGAAACAAGCCAGTCAGGATCACAGGAGAGGATGCGGCTGGTATTAAAGATGTTAGCGATTAGGTTAAACTCCAAAAGAGCATTTTGAATAAGGTGAGAACACTGTCAAGGCAGTCAGGGGCGGAGAAAAACAAGTAAAGGGTGGATAGAGGAGTGGTTCAGACAAACACCAGACCAGTGGTTAAAGCTCTTAAACATAAGGTTGAGGTGTCCGGTTCATTATGACCTTAGGTACTACCATTAGCAGGTGTGACTGAGTGGACTAGGACTATGGTTACTAGTTCCAGAGCTGTGTCACATGTAATTGAAGATACAACAATTACTATCATATACCGTGAGAAATAAGATTGTAGTGTGGAATCTCCACTGTCAACCACTGACAGGAGTTGCAGGATGTGTGAGTTCCTTGTACCATTTTTTTATTAGTCTTTAGACGTGGTTCAAATAAGAAAAAAATATCCAGTCAGCAAATTCACAGAGAAGTCAATATTAAACCAACTTCATTGGCTTTAAGCATTTATTAATGTGTTGGAAATGTTATCATCCAAACTTTTTTTCAGCCATTATAAGGTCACATGTTGAGCACCCACTTTGTTGTATCAGGGAGATGTTTACAAGATGAAGTAAAGAAATGTATGACCTATGTATAGTTTTTTGTGTGGATGCATGTCTATGATAATCTCAGTAATCAGACATAAAAGTATCTGTATTTGAAGGTACTTTTAAAATCTCATTGAGACAAAATCGTATCAATTAGGCAGTAAAGTGAACCTGAAAAATTAGAACTCCCATTTCATTAATGTACTGTTAGACACAAAGAAAAACACCTTAACTCCCTTAACTCTATTCATACAGGCATGTTAAATAATGCTTGTTTAAAAACAATGGTATTCAACCTAAAAACGCCTGTCAGGTGGAATGTGAGTTTTAATTAGTGTTAATTAGTAGTCTTGTAGAATAAACAGCTTGCCAGTAGCCTCCAGGCTTGCTTTTAGATCCCAGACAGAACAACACACAGGTGCCACTACTGCATGTAGAGAAAAAAAGTGCAGGTCCTTCACACACATCTCAAAGCAAAACCCACTATATTATTTGTGCTCTGCGTGCGTTGATGTACATGCAGCTGCTGGAATAAACATGGCAGCAATCACTGCTGAGCTCACAGCTGCATCACAAACCCTAACACAAGGCCTGCGTAAATCACAAGCCTACTCTGATTAAAGAGAGACTGCATTAACACATATGGACACAGGAAGCTGACTAGAAAGCCCTTAAACAAAGAAAGCAGCTGGGCTGGGGGAAAGGCTGCACACATTTCACAACATTTAAGCAAGCTCCTTTAATCAGGTCTGTCCGTGTGTGTTCAGTATTACTCAGCTATCCTTGTTAAAAAAAGCACACAAAAAAACAGAAGAGACATCAAGCCATATGATTCAATGAATGCTCAGATGTATCCAAAACAAGGACAAGATTAAGGGGACATGTCACAGAAGAACAACAAAAAACTCACCTCAGAGGTTTCCAAATCCATCTGTCCCTCAACTTCAAAGCACTACTGATGTGAGATCATCCATTACTTAGACGAACTGCAAAAAGAACTCCCACCCTGGGACACATTTGCAGAGACTCTCTTCTCCAGAAGTCTAAACACTACACTTTACATGTATGTGTGTGTCTCTATGTTTGTATATGTACAGTTGTCTCTGCTATGGAAGGGGTTCGCCTCCAGTGGAAGAAAAGTGAATGAAAGGAAAGTTTGTTTAATACACACATACCCTCGCATGAATCTTAAAAAAGAGGGACGTGAGGAGGTCAGACAGGTCAGCGCTATCTGTAAATCAATCTGCTGTCTCCAGATCAGCTTTCTCCTTAGAGACTTTGAGTGCCATAATTCTTTGGCATTTCCTAGTTAGTTTCCTTCCGCAAAAAATGTTTACAGACCTAAGGAGGGTTCCATATCGTGAAACATATGTAACTGAGTCAAGGGAAAAAGTGTCTGAGCGTACTATATCAAGTAATGTGAGTTCAACAGATTTCAGAGAATAAAACAGGGATAGATATACCAATAATCAGTCATTCAACGATCTAAAAGCAACAAAAAAGAGACCAAAACAAGCCATAGATGTTGTATGCTAAAAACAAAAAAGAGGGCAAAAGTAGCTTTAAGTGTCCAATGAAAACCTGAATTAGCATGAATGTAACAATCAGCATGTGAAATTAAAACAAATTTCTGTAATTACTTCCAACAAGGAGGTTATATTTTTAGTCAAGTTAGTGTGCGTGTTTGTCTGTCTTTATGTCTGTGTACAGGATAACTTGAAAAGTTATGAATGAATTTAAATGAAATTTTTACCAAGGGTGCCCCTCAGTCCAATGAGAAATCCATTAAGTTTTGGTGATGATCCACATCATAATCTAGATACAGGAAACTTTTAGGATTCTCTAAAATTGTGAGATAGGGATATTTGGCGCAACAAGCAGTTCCCCACTAAACCAGAGGATGACATCAGTCACCGAAATGTGGACTCTGGATCAAACACTGGTCAAGATACTTTGATGCTTTGACGATTCGACGCTCTGCACTCTGGTGCTGACAGTTCATCATGATTATGATCCTGCTAAAATATGCAGTTCTTCTTCGGAGCTGCAGACCTCCAGCATACTGGCAGGTGACAGCACTTGGATCCTGAGTGAAAGCTCTCTGAAGTCGCCAGCCAGTAGGAGATTTCTCGCTGCCGTTCATAGCAGCTGGAAGTGAATATAAAATGTTTTTAAAGCTTGTAGAAAAACTGCAAAAAACAGAATATACAATAGAATATTTTTCATCTGCAGTTTTTAATATTTTGTGTTTATTTGGGTATTTATACACTGTATCGCAACAGTTCATTATAAAAAAATATATTTTAGTGGAGTAAATGATCCAAGCTCGCTCTCCTTTCCTGGCACACAACAATCCATTTTCACGGCTTTTTTTTTCCCCTTTCTTTAAACCTTTGTAATTAAACACCTTATATTTATTTAATTTTCATATGCAGACAGCTCTGCAGAAGCGATCACAGCTTTCATGAAGTCTCTGTCTCCCAAAAAAACTCCAGGATCAGCTTTTCTGATTGGTTAAAAGCTGCAAAAGTTCTGATTTCTCAACTCCAATGTTAAATGCCGGGAAGCTCCAATGTTGGGATGCCTGCATGCTCTGATGCACCAAACCTGATGCTTGGATCCACCGCACAAACTCTCGATGCTGCTTGACGCTGTCCTCTAAAGACTTTGCAAATAAATCAGATCCTCTGAAGCCCAGAATGCATTCAGTGTGAAAGCACCTTCAGTCACAATTTGCTGCTTGGCGGAGGTCTTTGCTCTCCAAATGTTTTTCTCGTTAATATCTGTGACGTAGTGTGAATTCAACTGCAAAATGATCAGGCCCTTGATCAACTGAGCTACAGAAAGGCTCTGAGTTATTTTAGAAAGGTTCAGTATAGCTACATTCATTAACTGCAAGCCAACATCCTGTGGCAGCATGACAAGTCTATAACACACTATGACCATCGAAATGAGCAGTGGGTGGTCAGAGAGCTCTATTTTCTTGATATCTTTCTGTTTTTAATGTTGTTTTTAAGATATTTTTTTTCTATTTCTTACACACATTAATTTATTCATTCAACATACATATTTAACATATTTAACATGCTAAGTTAGGTGTCTATCTGAGGATTTTAAAGAAGAAAGCACACTCATCTCACTGCAGCAGCAACTATTAAAGATGAAAATAAAAAACTTCTTTTTTTTTTACATTTTAAATTTTCATTCTGGAGATAAACTCCTATCTTCTCATACCAGACAACACTAGAATATTTTTTCTAATTCCATTTTTATTAAACTGTATAATCTGAATTATAGTAGAGTTCTTGTTGTACATGTCTATACAGGTTACCATTTTACTGTCTAAACTCAGAGTCCAGTAGCTAAGATATACTCTTGTAACACTGAAAACGAGGTATATTACTAACGATTGGCTGCAAAGACTTTAAAATTTGTCTGATAAGACAAGTCACAAAGTAGGAACTCCCACTTTTGTAAAATTAGCACCTATGTCTAACTTTTTTTGTAATGTGTTAAAAGGCACAACCACATTCAGCTTGACCACAAAATGTCAAAACTGTTTTTATCTAGATAATCACTTCTGTTAAAAAACAGATCAGCAAATCAACTTCATTAGCAACACCTGGTTATGATTTGACCCTTTTAAAAATAGAACTTTTTTTTTGCATTTTGATTAGGTAAATGATAAATTCAAAAACATGTTTGTAATTTGTAATAGGTGTGTACGAAATGAAAACTTTTATTTACATGTACTGTTTATGAGTTTATGATATGTTTTCAGAAATCTGTTTTACAAGCACAAAAATGGGAACTTAGTTTATGTTTTTTCCCTTTCCCCCTTTATGAAAATTCACCTCTTTTTTGCGCTATTTTGAACCCAGAGGTCAAACAGTGAAATTAGACTTCCTCATCACATCACCAGGTGGACTGTAACTGCTGGTTACCCGATGGGAAAACATGACGCATCAAATTGCGATAAACAGATAATTAGCTTTCCTTGAAATACCTTGAATGGAATTGCACCCCCAAGGAACTGTTTATTGTTTACAAGATCCAAACAAAAGTTGGTATTTAACATGCACAGCCACTGCATCTGTTGAGTTATTTTAACTCCCTTTTTTCCCAGAAGCCTCCAGTGAATCAGGAAACCATAGATGTGGACTCCCTGCTGTTAGATCATTATTGTTAGTGTTTATGTGTGATCAGTCATTGATGCGGTCTGAACAAACCTTAATGACCCACATACCCTCTTCAGCTTGAGGTAATATTGAGAGCTGAAAGCAGCATGGGAAATAGCTAGGTGTGTGTGTACATAGGTGTATGTGTGTACCGTGAATTATGTCTGTTTGGCCAACAGGCCTCAGACAAAAACAGTCCGCCGATGACTCAACAACGACACTTGTCTGTGACTAGAGTGTATCCAGTAACTCTGATTGCAACATGCCTGTTTAGATAATAGGTTCCATCGTGTCAAAATGTGCCTGGATTTGGATTCCAAGCTCCAGCTTTATTGCTCTGGCATACAATGACTGAACGCAGAGTATGTGGTTTAAGGCATGCAAGTGCAAGTGTGGTTTAAGGCATGCAAGTGCATTAACTATCACATTATTAAACTCTATCTGTTCCCAGTTTTAAGTTTTAAAAGTTTTGCATCAAGATTTAAGTACTAATAAAATGCCTCGCAATGTGAAGCAGGTTTTAATTTGTAGCCCTGCTTTGATTTTTAAAACCCAAACTGTCTCATTGTGTACTGTATGGAAAAGTTAACCTTTAGGACCAAGATTAGGTCTTTAAAAGTATGAATAAATACCTGTTGGCAGTGTGAAGAGTGTACCTGCTGTTTGAGCTGATGCATAAGCCTGTCCTTTTCCCTCTTCAGAGCCATCACCTCATCTTGGGCTTTCTTTCGTTTGGAGGCAGATAACTCCAGCAGGGCGATGTTAGCATCCTTCTCACTGATGGCTGCCAGCAAAGCTTGCTGCCTGAAGTTAAGAAAAACACCAGACTGCATTAAATAATGAAGTATCAAAATTAAGGCTTGGTAATGGACTTCAATGAAATATAGCAATATTTTCCAACATAGATGTAAAAGGGACAGCTGTAATTATTTTTTACAAATAAAGATATCAAAGACAGCAAGGTTCTTCATTCCAGAGCTTCTTAAACCAACACAGATTCCACACAAATGATGCAGAATTCTTTGAAGTGGTCTGCTAAAAGGTGAATTAGTGGTACCTCACTGACTCACTGGCATGTAATAGTTTATACGTTCTGCAGACTAAAAGGGATGACACAGTTTTTGTCTGTCATTATTAGTTAAAAACATTTTAAAAAAGGATGGTTCAAGTGATGTACTGTGTTACGTTGCTTTTCCATTGCCAATTTCTGATCAGCACAGCTCTTTGCTCTGTTTTGATCAACTCTGCAAAGCAACTCTTGCATTCCCACGAACCCACTGACAGCTGGAAGCTTTAGCTTTAAGCCCCACCTCTGATTGTCAAGTGTTTTGGGCTCTGGAACTATTACAGTGTGATTTTAATACACCAAAGAAATCCCTATGAAATTGTAAAATTGAATACAATTAATAAATTGTTATAAAATAAACAAAATATTAATACTGCTTATATTATTATGTGTGAAATGTCTCACATTCTGTTTTGCTTTTTTGTAAAAAGAATATGCACCTGGATAATTATCTGGATCACAGACCAGCCTGACCTTAAAATAAGCCACAACTTTTCTCTGGCTCCTCTCTGCCAACACAGAGTTTTAACATGAGTGGAGTGTGACTTAAGCAAAGAGACCCCTCTGTGTGGTCTGCTTCAAAGTTTGCTTGAAGAAGTTATTTTAGCCTTTATGAGAAAGTTTTTGCTATTGCGAAAACTTCATAAGGACTTGATAAGCACAAGACAGTGGATATTTGACAATTACAAAGTTAGTTTTATAGGCTAGATAGTGGATATTTGTGACACGCTATGACAAAACTAGGAAGAAGTCTGCAGAATACAAACTTAGAAAAATAGGATGAACCACTACTTATTGTGAAAGAAGTGATTTTTATTTTATTGCAAAATGTACAAGTTGCATTTATGAAGTAACCACTCAGTTCTTTAAATGACAGTTTCAGAAGTTTTAAAATTGTCCTGTTCATTAACTTTATTCCAGAATTGTTTATTGTGTTCTTTGAAATTCATAAACATGTTTGCTATATTTATCTAAATCAATCTTTGATGCCTTCACTGAGCATATAATATTCAATATCCATACTGAGATCGTCTTTCACAGAGGGAACCTCTGAATGCAATTGGTCCCACAGATTTTATTAAGGTGTATCAGAGATAAATATCACCCTTCCACAAGTTGATTGAAGTGCACTTATTCCGGAGCTCCTTAAACTGAGACAGAGACTCCACTGAAAAGAAACAGACATCTTTGAAGTGGTCTGCTAAGTGGTGAATTAGTGGTACCTCACTGACTCACCAGCATGTAACGGTGTAATAGACTCTGTAGGCAAAAGAGGATATGACATCTTTCATCTGTCCTCGCTGGTTAACAGAGTGCATGTGTAAGTGTACATGTGTGTGTTTGTGAGTGTACATCCTGTTCCAGAGGGGAAGGAGTGAATGACTCTCTACAGGTGTAGATGAAACCCACCAACAAGGTTAATTAAACACAAACAACCAGATGTACAAATATACCACAAGAGGACTAAAGAGCATGTGCAGCAAAGTCTGTGTCTTTAAGGCAGATCTTTGATTACAGTCCCTGTCATCAAACAGGATATTGTAAATCCAGAGTTGCGACACACACACATTGTCTCCCCACTCTTGTAAACACACTTAGAAGCAGAAATGTTCTCACAGACAGTCAGCCACACACACCTCTACTTCTTTAACTCGCAACTGAAAATATTAGTAGGAAATAGTTTTTCCACGAACTAACAAGAAGACCAACAAAAACATTAAGAAGTATCTTTATATGCAACTTTGAAAAATTAGAATACTATTTCTTGCCTTTATAGTCTGACTTTTCTGTAAACCTAACCGCAATTGTCTCAAAGGTATTTTAAGTTGGATAAACAAAGTGGCTTAATTCCAGACTCTTAAATTGAATTTAACAAGCATTTGACTGGTACAGACAGTAATATGTGGGTTTGTGTAAGGTAAGTAGAAGAAGAGCGAGTCTGGACACATTTAAAATACACTTTGGACTCTATTAGTAACCGACCTGCAACGGGGTGTTTTTTTCCATGATTTTAGTCCCTGCAGAAACAACCTACTTGCAAAAGTAAACATAGTAAAGTTGGTATAAAGTCATACTAGCCCAACAGTCCACCGTTTGTCTTTTTAGTACAATTAGCTCTAGATTCTTCAATGAAGGCCATTAATAGATCTCTGTGCGTCTATATAAAGTATATATTTGTGATTGCATACATGTAGGTTCTGACATAGACTGGAGCAATTAATCACATCATTAATCATAAAGTAAGACCATTGTGGTCATTTTTGTCTCCTCAAAACTCAAGTTTTACCATTTTTATGTTGTTTATTCTTTATGCTGTTTAATATGAATACACATACTGATATAAACTAAACTTTCATCAGATTAAGTGTTTCAGACTCCAGCTTTATTTTGTATGATCTGAACAATTATTTTGTATTTATTCTTTCAGTTTAAATAATCCCATAAAAAGCATCTGTAAGATCTATTCAATACATCAAACAAAAGTTTAATTCATGATACTGTAAATTAAATTTTGTTTTTTTTGTTTTTTTTTACTTGAAATGTAATGTACAAATGATTACAAAAGTCTACTGTTCTATCTTAAATCCTGTTGAATTCAATGAAGAGTTGATGCTTAGAGTCATATATGGGCAAGGAATGCAGCAGATTGTGTCACAGCTCATAAACAGTCCATCGGATTTACAACCCTCACATATTTGCAGAATGGCCATCTTTACACCAGGCTGCTGAATCAAGTCCAAACCAGATCCCAGCTTTACTTCTTGTCTCTAAGATTAAGTCCATTCAGACACAGAAAATTTTATCTTTATCAGGTCAACATACTCCTGTAAATTAATAAAGAGTAGGAGTACTTCTCTCGCCATTTCACCTCATTGCATTACTTCAGTAAGGACTAAAGGTAGAATTTTCAAAGACAAAGGAGGGAAATAATTAATAACTAATACATTAACCCTTTAAAGCCTGATCCATGAAATAATTGACAGAAAATTCAGATTGTTTAATATAAGAGCTGTAATTGAATTCTATGAAAAATTATGAAAAAAAGCATAAATTTTGTATAAGTTAAATTTGATCATTATTTGCATAAATTTTATACATTAAGTCTTTCCGTATAATCTTTCATACATTTTCTGTTACCTACATATTTCTGATTAATTAAGTCGGGTTCTCAAGAGCAAAAGTGATGATGCAGAGGTCTCAAAAATTCATGTATCAACTATTATACATTTGGCTTTAAAGGGTTAAACAATTTAATGAAAGTCTGTTTATTGCATATTTTACTGTTTTCTTTCT
>JAUZNJ010079738.1:0-24213 GCA_034780135.1 Jordanella pulchra | reverse complement strand
CTCTGCCTACGTCCCCCAGAATGGGCTGCGGATCTTAACTGAAGCTTATTGAAATTATTTAACCCTTTAATGTTAAATAAGTTTTATTGGTATTGACCGGGTGTCTGTTTTGTTTAATGGACGGCCTTGACTTAAAAATCTGACAAGAAAAAGTTTTTTTAAAGGAACACCTAACACAGTTAAATGTTATTAAAAACATGATATTAAATACATTTTTTTCTTTTTCTTTACATATGATAACAGAAGAAAGTTGTAAGTGCTTATATGTTTAACATATATGCATGTCAGGCAAACAATCTAAAAGAGGAGGTTTCCTCGCTGTCACTACTAAGAAAGTCGCTAACAGCCACCTTCTTGGTTTTGCTTTTGTTCGGCGCCATCCTCTCTTCCCTCCGTCCTCCTCCTGCCTGTGACCTGGAAATCGATCTCAGCATGCCATGTTGAAGGATGTCTCAGTTTCTAGAATAGATCCGGGGGAGAAAGGAGCCATGAGCTGAGTGAGCTTGGGCGAGTGCATCACTTTGTGGAAGCCGTTTTTGCACACATAAAGTAAAAAATTGAAAAAATGTTAGAAACACTAATTTTCACCAACACCTTAAGTGCTTATCTTAACCAGATGAGAATATGTTGCAGACTTTAAACAGTCTCTAATAGGTTTTTGTGTGCAGTGATGGCACTGAGAAGTGTGTCTTAAGCTTTACAGGCTAAATACAACTTCAGAGAAAAAAACTTCATAGGATCTTCCAACAAGACCATTTTTTACCTTAGGTCAAGAAAAAAGAAAGAATACATTTTCATATAGATGAATAGTTTGTATTTAAATGTCCTATACTCCCATTGTCTACCTTGTGTCAAGATTAGGAATGTTTGAGGTTGTTCTTCAGATTTGTTTTCTTTTCTTCAAAATAAATAAAAAGAAAATGTAGTTTGGTTTTAAAAGAAAATAAAAATAAACTACCTTACTTGATCCCCATTGACCAACAAACAATAGAAAAAACTTTATTTTTGATTTCTGAAGCAATTTGGGTTAAGTGTTGCAAAGAAACCAAAGTATGAGTAAAGAGTTTGTTTAAAGTAGTAAGTGCTGGTAATTTTATAACTTTTGTATTTGACCTTGCTAGTTATTGGATCAGACATATAAAATGTTCTCTGCACTACAATATTTATGTTTTAAACTGTTTATTAGACATATATGTCTTGAAAATGAGATTAGCTCTGTAGAAATGGTTAAACCTAAAAAAAAATATTAGAATAATGAAATAAATTCTAAAATTTATTACATTTATTTATTCATTGTTAATTTTGCAGTAAATCTGGGTTAGATTTTACTGTAGCTTAGACATGAAAAAAAATGATGTAGCAGAAGACCTACAGTGCTTCACATTTCTGATATTTCCTTTGTTTACTCTCTATTATTTAGTCAGAAAATATGAACTCGTGCTTGTGTTTTCTTTTTTCTCTTCTTTTCCTTTTAATTCCAGTTTTATTTTTAGGTATAGAATAGTTTTTCTAAGTATAAACAACTACACTTTGATAAAATAAAAAGGTTAAGTGATCCATCAACTCTTGCTTATTAAGAAAGAAAGGAAGCTGAAAATATGTTATATCTTAAGAAAAGAAAAAATGTACATTTTAATTATAAATTAAACTAAATAAACCCATAAATAGTAATAACCTAATATCATACACTTCTAAAGAACGGGGTTCAGTTCATCTCTTTGACAGACATAACAATTTCCTGTTTATTTTCTACCAGACACTGTAAATATCACACCGAGGTACACATCATTATGTCTCTACTTCTCCTTTCACTTTTGACAAAATAAACTCCTCCCATGTTGCATTTGAAAGGCTGGACAGATTCATATCATAAGAGCTTAGAGCAGAGCTTCATCAGCTGCCATCTCACCTTCTCATGCTGCATCCTGTCACCAAAAAAATGCATATTTATGAAAAATATAATACAGAAATATGTTTAGTTTGGAAGCCAATGGCTTTTTATTAGTTCTTGCAAAAAAGAAATGGATGAACAAAGTTTTTGTGATATATTTACTATTACTGCTCACTGGTACCCCTTAAAAAATGATCAAAGCTTTTATCTTAAAGCTCAAAATATTTTAATACAAAAAAACATCTTGCTTTAAAAATAGTTTCTTTGATTGTAAATAGATCACCTCACATTAATAAAAAGAAAGGGTAAATCTTTAATAGAGATAGAAATTGGTAGAGTATTGATGATAAAACTTACCATCAACATTTGGCAATGGCTTAGCTAATGAATAGAAGGAAAAAAGAGCTGTAGGAATTCTATAAATCCTCTTGGTGTTATATAATATAGTGAAGAACTCTGGTATTTGTTTGGTGTATTTAGGAGCTTGTATAAACTTTTTTTCTGTTTGTAAAGATTTGTGTATTATAAGGCCATTCTATGATTTAATCAGGTCCTTTGTTTTTAAAGTGAATAACAGATTGGACGTTTTAAAGGCTTTTTCAAGAGACTATTGGAAAAAGACAAAAATCTGCTTGGTATGTTTGAGAAGAGGACATGATTTTGCCCCTCATGTTTTGCAAAATCCAAAAGGTGTTCTAGTTGGCTAAACCCTTTGTAACAGTCGTTGAAGCGTTACGCATGTTTATCTCAATACAACAACCTGCCACTTTGGTGTTTCTGCCTCTGGCCTGGTAGCCAGGGGAGCTGTGAAGCGGTTAATGTAGGCAGAGAGCGCCTGAGCCTAGCAGGAGCCTAGCCCTGCTCTGATTAGCACCTCGAACGAGCTGCCATGCATCAGGGCTGACATTGTTTCAGATAACAGTCCCCCAGAATCCTCTGCTCTTGCAGTGTGAGGGCATCACCTCTGACATGTCATAGCCTCTTCACCCTTTGTCCTCTACAGGCTGGAACTAATCTGAAGTTGGAAGAGAAACATGAGAGCTTTGCTACCTGACTTTCCTTATCCTTACCTTTATCTTACACAACAAATAATGTATTTTACTTGTTTGCAGCAGTGAGGCTTTTCCTCCCTTGATGCAGGTAGTCTCAAGTATTTTCACCTTATTAGTTTAAATTACATCACATTTCCCTTTCTGTTTGTGTAAAACATTAATATTTTACAGACTCTTTGTGTATGTATGTCAAAATTAAATTACCCTGCAAAGGTTTTGATGGTCCTTTAAAGCTATGGTTGGTAATGTTGGGAGAGCTAGCAAGATGTGAAAGCAGCACTCCCCTCTCCGTGAAGCAGAGGGGAGCCGATTCAGCCATTTCTTTCAAAACACTTTGGACTTCAACCTAACTTTCTCATGCCTTATTCACCTGAAAATAAACTACATCATTATTGTAGCTTTCAGGGTAGCATGCCATGTTTAGCAATACTAACCATATGAGTTTTAGCATGTTATTGTTAGCAATAATTACCTCAGGAGTTTTGAGAAGTGGTGTTGTGAATAATTCAGGCACTGGCCAAACCTGATGAGCGTGAACACGAAGGAGGAGGGATTGAGACGAAGGCATCTGATTGTTTGGTTTCTTTTTTTCAGTCACACCGAATGGAAGGTATTGGTCAGTATTGAGAGGCTAGCAACTCTTAAAGATGTCCATCCATCTTTTTTCTGAATGCGTAAGGTATTGATTACTCTCAGGATGGAAGGACCATTTCACTCAATGTAACAAAAAGTGTTTCTGAACAGGATTACCAATTATAGCTTTAAGCGTATCATATTTTGTTATATAACTATATTTTTTCGTCACCTTAGATAAGAAATGTCCTACTTTGTTTTGGACTTTTACAAAAAAATCCTATTAAAACAGCAGGTTTGTGCACAGACGTCTGATGCGAAGGCAATGAAGTTTAAGGTGTTCCAATAGTTTTACAAATTACGTATTTTTTTTCTTCTATAACTTCATTTACTCTGTCCCTTTTTTATATTCTGGAGGCAGAAAGAAGGTATTAATCCACCCCAACCACCCACCCCCCAGCACCAGTTCTCCAATCAGTTTTGGCCCAGGGGGAGTCCATCCCTCTGCCTTCCCACCTACCACCTTCCCACCCCCATACTCTACATTCCCCCGGTCTTTAATGGGCCACATAGTATTTCTGAAATGAGCTCTTGCCTTATGAGCAGTGCTTCTACCTCAAGAGAGCGCATCACACAGAGGTGGAGTCAATTTGTATTCACCCATAATTCCCTGGGCCTTAATCACGCAGATTTTCCCCCCATTATCAGTTAATGGATAGTTCCCGTGGAGAGGAGACGAAGTAAACCCACCTACTGTTTACAGGCCCGAAGCTTTCTCTTCTGCTGCCATCCAGTATCCTGCAGTGGGTTGTGTGTACAGCAGTGAGTCTGCTGAACAGCAGTTCTTGTCGGTTTATTAACACATAACTCCAACATCAGGATGAAAAGTAGGAGACAGATGGTGGAGCAAAGGAAGAGTTCCTCATAAAACATGCTCATCCAAAGCAGGTATTCCTTTCTTTTATTGCGATGTCTGACATTTTGGATACTCAGCCACGCTTTGGCCTGTTAGTTTGAGAGGACAAGCTTTGATCGCTACATCTGCTCTGTCTCCGAACAGCCCATTCAAGTCTACTAAATATTCTCAATTTGTTCTCCCACTTGTTTGCTCATTACTCTCTGCAAAAAGAAGTGCTCAGATTGATGTCCTTAATATCATCTACTCTGGTGACGCACAAGCAACTGGGGTCCCTCTAATAGTGAGCTTCAGAGAAGTGTTCACTGTACCCCAGAGAGGAGAGTAAATCTAAGTATCAGATTTTTCTGGTTGAAAACGAAGCGCTCTGATTCGAACAGCTTCTCAGCAGAATTGTCAAAATAGAGTAAGGGACAGTGGTAACAACGAAACTGAATAAGATGAGGGAGATTTTTTAATTAAACAATACCCCTGTATTGTACTTAATTGCACACTATTATTTCAAGAGTTAAAGGTTGTCTTCGGTTTCTCTAGTTTCACTATATTCCTCAAGTAGGTTTGATATTTCCACTTTTACTGTGCTGTGAAAAAGTATTCAAATCCCTGGAATAATTTCACATTGCATCGTTCTTTATGATTAAGTGCTACAATTAATCAAAGTAACTATAGATGGGCTGATGAGCCACATGTTGCTCTGGAACCACAGGTTGCTGACCCATGTTCAAATCATATAGGTCAAGCAATATTGAAAGCATTGGAATGGTATTAATCAGTAAAACTGACAAGAGGCCTTTGGTTACACTGGAAGAGCTGCGGAGATTCAAATGCTCAGGTTGAGAGTCTGTTTACTTGACATTTACTACTTCTGGTTTCCATAAATCTGTTTTTAATGAGAATTTGACACAGATTCATTGCTGAAAGCAAACCTCAACTAGCTGATTTTACATTTTACTGCAAGTCTTATAAGGGGGCACAGATATCATGTTATATAAGGTACTCTTGTCAGGTTAGACGAAAACTGAGAATAAAACATTGAAGTACCAACCTTATGATGTAGGTTTTCTATATTTATTTATTTATTGAAGGTGCATAAATATGATAGGTTGCATAAAATCAAACGGTCTCTCTGTGGGTCTAATGAGTTCAATCCCATTCAAAGCCGTTGGATTTTTAACTATGAAATGACATAATGTGAAAAGGACTGGGAATGCTTTTGTAAGTCGAGGTTAGCAAAAGCTCACGAACTGAATGGACCAAACCTGCATTAGTTTTAACTTTTCTAAACTATAAGAGCCATATCTGCTTGCCCCTGCATCCAAAACAACCTTCATCGGCACATAGATCTCTGCATGGATAAAAAAGTAAACAGCACAGAGAAATAGAGACCGTTCTTTGTGAAAGTAGTTTCCCCTCTCCCTCTCCTGTCCTCCACTTGGGAGAGATATTAGGCGTTTGTGTTTTAAGGAGCTGTGAAATACATAAACCATGAGCCCCAGGAACGTGAGACCCTGTGGATATGCAGATGGGCTTACTTTGCTAGTGTCAGGGATGCTTAGAGGGAGCAGACGCAGGAGCAGTTCTCATCTAAAGGATTTTCTTAGGAGTGCAGGGGGACAGGGTGGTGGCAGCAGAGAACACCCGGGAGACTTGGAAAAACAGAGTGGGAGGAGGGAGAGAGGAGGATAGAGAGAGAAGCAGAGAGAAAACTGACAGTCCCCTGAGGCCTTGTAACTATATCCAGAGTCTGCATGGTGCTCTGAGAGGGGTGGGGGCCCACAAAGGGCCTTACTGATTGGGCAGGCCTGGGGAAGGGCTCGGGGGAGGGGGCAAGAGGAAGTGACCTCAGCCCAATGAGGCATCTATAGGGGTGAGGAAGCTGACTTCCTCCCTTGGCTCTCACTAAGAAACAGGCTGCCAGTCTAATTCAGCCTCTGTTACTTTACAAAATACAAACAGAGTCCTCAAAGCTCCATTAGAGATAACAAAGCATAACCTACCCTGTAATAACTTAGACTCGAACTTCATGGTATTACCTGATCTCTGTTTTCTGCTTGATAAGAAGGTAATCAGATTTGCTGTCATTATCAACTTGAATTGAAATTGTGTTTAACCAGTGATTAAGTCATCATAATATTGAGTTGGGAACCTTTTGCCATTTAGCCACTCTTTTCTGCTGCAGTTTGCAGTGTATTGTAACTCTTTCCTTTCCATTTCATACCTAGAGGTCAGGTATGTGATCATTCCAGAAGCTTAAAGTTGCAGTCCCTTATGAATGAAGGATATACTACAGTGACTCTTTCAGGATTGGATGTATTTACCAAAAGTTGCATGAATCAGGTTTTGGACCTTCCTACTATATATTAAGCTCCTGCATGAAATGTATTATAAAACAATATTTTAAATGAAAAGTGGAAAGGTAATTTATGTCTCTAAATAAACATTTTTTAATTTTAATAACAAATTATTCTAACCAGAATATCCACCGCTTTGGTAAAGAATATGTTGTATATATAATAAATATAGTGGGAGAAAGAGAATGCGAGCAATTAGAGTAATTATTAGCAATGACACAGGCCAATGGTTGCTATGGTTCTCAAACTTTTTAATAGGAAATACCATTAGGGGCTGGACTTTTATTTTAAACATAATTGTAAATAATGAAAGACTTGTCCTTTAAGAGAAGTGTTCCAAATTTCTACCTGCATTTTCTCCTAATGCACCTGCTCACAGATATGAACATTGCACAAGGTCAGTCATGCAGGTGCAGAGTTATCTGCATAATAAGGCAGACCAGGTCTCTAAAGGGACAGTTTTGTGTACAAGGATCAAATGAGGCCTGTGCATATGCTGGATAGGTAGATACATGTCAGCTGCAGTAAACTTGACCTTAAGTCTGCACACCCTAACACAGATAGGCAAATCAGGCGATGATCAAAGAGAACAGTGATCCTTTGCACGGCTGCCTGGCTGCACTTGCGCTGCTCTTTCTAACCCCTAGCCCCCCCTTCACTGATACCTGGTGCTTCACTCAGATGCACATGTAGGGTACTGAGTAACTCATCTGTCAAATACATGGTTGCTGAAAACACATAATCAACTCTCTCTCTCTCAAACTACTTTAAGCTGCGTTGATCGGCTTTTGCATCTCATACTGAGATGCTGTCTGTGGGCACACGAAGATGTATGCTGCTTACAGCGTGTTTTAGTGAATCATATATACTGTGTGATTTTGAGCAGGTAAGGTAAAGATTTATGTTAATTTGAAAGGAAATGGAGATGCTAGCTAAAAGGCACAGTGTTGTACAAGTTGAATATTTTCTTATTTTTTTCTAGCACTACAGGAAATGTTTCAAATCCCCTTCGTTTGATGGAGTATTAATGATCACTGGTTGAAGCTATCACATGTACTTACTGTCAAATGGAAGGCAAAGAAGCTCTGATAGTTATATTTCTAAAGATCTCATTACTTTGTCTGATGTTATAGTCCAAATAAAACAATGAGGAAAGTACAAATTTGGTAACAAATAGATTCATTTCAAAAATACAACACCAGCCCGCTTTTACATTCTGTTATAATAAATGAGAAATTAGATGTTATGCTTTAAATTTAATATTGATATTGTCTCATTTTTTATTGCTTTGTTTTACCAAGTTTGGCTGCTAATACTGACTATAAACCTTCTGCTTGGACTTGGCCATGTACAGCTGTTTAGCTTGATTATGTATACATGTTCCCAGTACTCAGGGCCTTTGTGGTGGGCAGTGAGCTGTGGAGACTTGAGGATAGACCCTAGATGAGACCCTCAGGTGTCTACGCTACCCCCAAACCTGTAATGATCGTCTCTGCCAGGAGTTTGATGGTGGACAGTCTGGCCCTGTGGCAGTATAAAGCCATTTTATTGACACAGTGAAAACGAGCACTTTTCTACTAATCTGAGTCAGCAGGCCAACCCAATTAAAAGTGCGTGGTTCACAGTTGTGGCATTTTGTTAAGTTATTTTCAGTGTTTTGGAACTGTATGGATTTCTTTGTCACCAGCTGCTATATAGCATCTTATTGTGTTTTTAAGTGTAAACATAACTAAACAATTTATTGACTATACATTTAAATCTTACTATCCAAGAAACTTTAAGCTCAGTAAAAGTGCTTGAGACATTAAGCTAATTGAAAAGTAAAAGAATGGTGATAAAACAATGCCTTGATCTCAATTAATATACTTAACAGTAATGCAATTTTTCATGATACCTATGGTAGTTTTAATTATTAAGCAGGCTGGAGACTGCTTATATTGAGATAAGGGTCAAGAAAATAAAAAGAAAATCAGTATTTCATTGTAATACTGACTCTACAAAAGTCAAATCTGCCTTTTTCTTAAGTCTGTTATTTAATTTAGAACATTCTACAAATAGGTGATTGTTCATGCAAGTTAATCATAAAAGATGACGTCCGCCATGTTCTTTAGCAATAACAATTAAGGCCCCAATGGGTCGTCCAGTTAATGTCTGATTAGAAAGGATCACTTGTTCTTTTTTTCTCTCTGTTTGAACCATAAAAATAAAGGACATTAAGAATTTTAATTTCATATGAAGGAAAATGTTGGTATCGTGGTTAAGACCAGAGAGAGACCTTTTGCTGCTCCCTGGCCATTCATGCTCTGTTTATTTTTCCACTCATGGTTTCTCTGTGTGTTTGTGTTGTTTCTTCTCCACAGAGGAAGGACTGAACCATGAATGCAAGCTCTGCAGTCAGTCATTCGACTCACCGGCGAAGCTTCAATGCCACTTGATTGAACACAGCTTTGAGGGCATGGGTGGAACCTTTAAGTGTCCAGTCTGCTTTACAGGTTTGTTCTGTACCTTAAAATCAAATCCAGCAAAACAAGACAAAATAATATGAGAAAATTTAAATGGTAAATTAATTATTCATAACTGAATATATAAAGGAAAAGACCGTATCCTGCAAAACTGTTCATATCCGCTAAACATTTTTACACTGCAAAATGCTGTTTATTTTGGGGGGGATTTCTGACAGATAGATGAGCACCAATTAGAGCAAAATTAAGATGTGGAACCTAGTTTTAGGATTTGTTTTAGATTAGCAGTATAACAAAAAGAAGTATATTTATAAAACCCTGACTCAGTTCTTTGTAGAAATCCATTTTTCTGCCATTACAGCTGGAAGTGGTTTAGGGACTGTATTCACGTTGACACCAAGGGACCTTTTTCTACATTTGTCTTTTAACAAATAGGACAAATTCAGCGATATTGGATGGAGAATAACAATACTTTTAAAATATTTTCACACACTACTCAGATTAAGGGAGACCACTCTAAGAAATACTGTCTGCTGGACAGTTGAACGTCTACTCCAGAATCAAGGGATTTGCAACTTTTATCGGGTTTTTATTTCTTATATTTATCCCATTTATTGGTCTATCTCCTGAGGAAATAAAGCATTTCCCATATCATGATTCTGTCACTACTATGTTTCAGAAAAGGGATGAAGGGCTCAGGGTGATGTGCATAGTTTTCCTCCACACATTTCTTTTTACATAGGCCTTAAGTAACAAATTCTTCTTGTTGCTTACTTGGTCACCTACACGATTTCAGGCAGTCTGAAATTAGAATTTATTTTTTTGTTTCTTCAAATAGTGGCTTTCCTCTTTTTCTCTTCATGCCGAATATTTTAGATAGTCATTTTAAAAGAACATTTCAAAGCCTTGTATCCACATTTATATTCTATTTTGCGTTGGTTTCTTACATGAAATCCCTAAAAGTTACATTGTAAGTTATGATCACAACGTGAAAAGAAAAGATGAAAAACTTTAAGGGATATGAATACGTTTGCAAAGCCGCATAGGTTCTAAACGAGTCTTGAAAGGTCAAGCAAGCAAGCCGGATAAAGCTGATAGCAGTTTGCACCTTGTGGCTTTTGTTTCATCAAATTGCCTCAAAACCAAGGCCAAAGAAGTGTCACGAGGTGAGTGGGGGAGAAAGAAAGAGAGCAGAGGGGAAGACAGTGAGAGCTGAGGGGAGATTGGGGGATGGAGGAGTGGAGAAAGAAAGGGAGATGTGCTAATTGTGGATGGCAGTGGTGCTGATAGCTGTAATGATCTCATCTGTCTCTGTACGTGGAGGTGGAAGGACCGGACTCCTCCTGAGAGAATAGCGCCCTCCTTCAGTGTCAACAGGGTTAACTATCTCTATAATGAAATCTGCAAAGTCGTTAACTTCGGCTCTTCACTCTTTCTCCCATCTCAGCTCTTTACTCTTCCTACCACTTTTTGGGTCCAGCTCATTTCCTCTTCCTACTTTCTTTAACCCCTCCAGCCCCCTCCCCGACTTAATCCATCCTTTGCACAATAAACTCATTTGCCTCCTCTCTAGCCTTTAGATCGGTTAACGTCATTAGTTCACATTCTGCATCCTTTTCTCCTCCTGTACATCTTCATCTACCTCGATCCACAGCATTCTTGTCTGCACCCCCCACCACCACAGCTCTACATAGCTGTTTTGGCCTTATCTCTTTTTTTAGACGAAGCCTATTGATATTTCCCTCCACTACAGAACTCCTCTCCCTCCACCCCTCACAGGGGTCTGGGCATTTAATATACAGAGCATGCCTCCTTCATCTGAGCCTTCATTTTCCTCCGCTGTCTTTGACAGACAGGTCCCCCCCCCACTCCCTCAGCGTCCATATCGATCACGGCACATGAGAGAGAGGAGGAAGAGCGGGAGGGATGCTCGGAGGAAAGGAAGGGGAAGGAGGTAGAGACAGAGTGCCCCCTCAGGACAGCGGTCGCAGAGCAGACAGACAGATGGGCGAAGAGGCCTATGGTAGCCAGGAAGACGTGCAGAGGAGAGTGCTGGATCAACTGAAAGGCCTCCCTCTGTTGGGGATGCAGGGGACAGGCAAGCTGAGCTAAAGTCAGAGCGCTTGGAGGGAACAGAGCAATTGAGAGATTAGCTGACAGCTGTCCTTGAATATATTTCTTCAAGCTGAGTTTAAAAATATCAAAGGAAGGAAGACATTTGTCACCAATTAATGTGGACAGAAACTTCTCTCTAAAACTTTCTTACATTCATGAACATAGACGTTCTACTAGGTTCTTTTTTAACACTTCAATATATTTTTAACAATTGTTGTTCAATTCTTTTATTGCAAGATCACTTTTTTGAGCACTGAATGTAAGTGGTCCTCTACTTTAGTGTCTGTTTAACTGGCGTTTTAAAATCCGTACTCCTTCAACCCAACATTTTATCATGTTCACAATTTTATTTAGACTTTTGAAGGTTATGTGACAGATCAACACAAAGAGGTCCATAAATGTTTAAATGGAAAAAAAAATGCTACATCATGTTATTCAGTCAAAAATGTTGCATATGTTTGCGTTTAACTCCCTGAGTGCTGCAAACGTATGCCACACTTTAGAAACTCCTGACTTGAAGCAATATATGATCAAAATAACGGTCTCTTACCAGTTTATAATAAAATTCTCCTGATAAGTGTTTAAAAAATTTACTTATCTTGAAGGAGACTAAAGTACTTTTGATTATTCAAGGTTTGACCTTTTACTCCTCTACTTATGACTCTTAGGATTGCACGATAGTTATGTATTAAGTCTAACAGCTTGATTGATATAGTAGTATGTTGATAATTTGTAAAATATATTACAAATCTTAAAAATTACAATGTTTCCTCACATATTTAGTGACTGAAGAAGTCAAAACTACTAGGAATTCCTCTAAACTGAAAGCTCTTTAAAACAACACCATTTCTTTTTTTTATTTTTGCCAGGCTGATTAATTCTATACTGACATTTACATTGAGTGGATCGATTCGAGTGTATTACTTACACTATACCAGAACTAACGCATGCACTGGTTGTTAAAATGTAGTATTTTTCCCAGATTTAAAGGGTGCGTTGGGTAGATGTAATGAGTCCAGACATGAAAGCAAAACTTTGATCAAACTAGGTGGTGGCGGGGCTGTTGAGCTCGCTTTTTAACAAGGTTGCACTTTGTTTAAAAACCCATTCCCCCTTCAGTGCACATGTTTCAGTTTGATCTGCTCCCCTTGTGACCCAAAACGCAGTGGGGGGGTGCGAGTGATTGTCATTCTTTCTACACACCTGATTATCCTGAATCTAAACTTCCGGGGTGGAGGTAGTGATAGGACTGCACTGAAAAACAAGACAGGAAACAAAAAGTATCAGGGAAAGTAAGTTAAAGACAGTAGATGAGGACAGATGAATGTAGAGGAGAAAAGGAGACAAAACTTAAAGGAAGCTGAGAAGGTTGCAACTGGCAAGTTTGGATGTGAGATGAAAGGAGGGAAGTGGAGGAGGAAAAGAGAGCTGTGTAAGGGAGGGAGGGTAAATGGAGAGAGGTCCATAAGCCCCTGGATGATGAGAGAGAGGCTGACTCTCCCAGGACAGATTTGACAGGTTTCAGAAGTGGGGGAGCCTGCAGCTAGAAGTGTCTGCCTGCACCCTTAGGAGCTGTAGGGAGGGCTGGTGTGGAAATTGTGATTGGGAATATGTGCTTAAGACAAACAAAACAGAAGAAAGTGTGTCTGATGAAAGTCCTGGATGTGTGTATGTGTGTGTGCCGTTTTTTTATTTTATTTTATTATTTCTTTTACTTATGTCACCACATGAGGAACAAACTTGAATAACTACAGGATGCACTGCCTTAAAATCCACACAAGTGTGACAAATAAGGTAGTTTAATTAGCTTGTTATTTAGATGCAGCTCTTATACTGCTGTGTGATGTTACGATTATGACAACTGAGACAAAATACAGAAGAAATTAAAGAACAAAGCTTTAACTTTTAACTCAAAACTATCGGAGAACCCAAATCAACTCACGATTTATGTGGTTTTGACACATTGAAAAAACTGAAATGATCTATCATGTTGTGATTTCTAAAATTAATCAGAAACAAGCATATGTACGCTAGACGGATAAATAAATGAAATAGACAATGGAAGATGCGGGGGAAAAAAATGATATACTTATTTTTCCTCTTCACACAAACAGCTTAGTATTGGTGCAGTGCAGCCTGCAGAGAGCACCACCCTGCCAAAATAAAGATGAGCTGGGGTCTGTAGTAGGGGAAAGTCTGCCATGCACGGCCCCTGAGATCTAATCAGAGGGCTTAATATCCCCCACAGCGAGGAGACCTTGGCCCCTCAGCCCCCTCAGCACTGACACCCCTGATGCCCAGCCCAGCTCAGCGCTCAGTGCTGCTCTGCAGCTTGTCTCTGCTTTGGCTCCGTAGCCAACAAACTCCACAAACTTCGCTCTCTCCTCTCGTAATCTCAGCAGGGAGAGACACAATAGCCAAGCGCTGGTCCTGTTTGGATGGTTTTTTTTTGGGATGATTTCCTCCCAGATGTAACCCCCCACCCCCCCTCCCTCCGAAGAAGGCAATGCAGTCACGTATTATTTATATAGTCCATTCTGCCAAATGCTAAAACAGGATCTAACTATCACAAATTAATATCTCCTCAGGGAAAATAAAGTATTTCAATTCAATTCTATCGATCTATGGATCTAATTAAAAGAAGATAAGAACAGAGCCAGTTCTTAATCAAATTGAAATGAGCCAAATTCAAGGTGTCATCAAGCCACTTTAAGCCTCATGCTGATAACATGAAAAAAAAGGAAGATTAAAAATATTAAGATATAAAAATGTAGATATCTTTAATAACATAGAGATGTGGTATTATTCCAATTAGCTTATATTGATTTCCTTCTGTAAAATATTTTTCTTTTTCCCATACAAGACATAGTTTTGAAATGATAAAAATTACACCATCTTGATAGTTTTTAGTATGTCTACAAATAAAACAAATAATAAATAGGAAAAGCATGAGCTGGATTAACAGTTCAATCTGGGAGTCCTCTGTAGGAATTAAATCATGCCCATACTATCTTGCCACCTGTACCACCATACTTTACTTACTACATGGTTTACCGTTAACAGCAGACACAAAGGAGCATAGGCTCTGACCTTCTTATCAGTGCCCTTTTTTCTTCTTTTTTTGTTGTACACACAGGCAAGAATCATAATATTCGAGACTAAACAATGTCATCGACAAATTCTCCCACCTGAGTCGTGTATTTCTGCAGGTTCCTCTGAGTTACAATAGGGCTTTCAGCAGCTCTGATATGTGCTCTCTACTAGTTGAGAATCACTTCTGATTTGACCTGCCCAAGAGCTACAGAAATAGAACAGAATGATCATTTTAATAAAATACTCTCATTAAAGAATTTAATGAGAGTATTGGAGTACATGATGATCCTTGTCACATATGTAAAACATTCACAGGAGTCACACGAGGAACACTGATCTTAATCGTTGTTTGTACTGCATTAATGAAAGTAGACATTGGGGTGTTTGTATGAAGCATTATCCCTCTCTGTTATGTAGCTCATTCCATCAATCACAGGCAACATAGTTTGAGGAGTAACTAAGGGAGATAAATGCAAAACATGCTCTTAGATCTTTACTTATTAGAGAAATTAAAACCCAAATATAATTTTACTTCTTCCAGTTAATCACAAATAACTTCTCTGTACTCGTGCATCACTCGGTAGTTTTTGGTTGTGCCACAAAAAAATTAAATCATAATTTCAAAGGGCCTTTTCTAAAAGGGTAGTTCTGATATATTGACAATACATTTTTTTTTGGTATTTATTGAAACCAGCATTATTTGAATAGGCTATTAAAGCATTTTTTTTATTGTAATACGCTGTTACCCCCCTCTCTGCATCTAAATGAATGTCAACCTACAACTGATAAATGCAAAACTGATTATAAATAAGCGCCTGATTGGAGCAGAATTGCATGTTAACAGCGAGTAACATCTAACTTGACATCTCAGTTGTGTTTGGCCCTGCTCTACAGTATTTGAAGGCCCCCCAAGTCTCAAATCCATTTTTATTTTTGCTGTATTGACTTTTTCTTCCTCCAGCCAAAGACATAATGAAGGCTTCCTGCAGCTGCTCTGACCTGCTTCTGTACTGTATATGCAGACAAAACGCAGCTGAAGGAAAAGGCCATTGTTTATCAGCACAATTTCTGCTTCCAAAGCACAGAATCCAAACAAAAAAAATGTATTTTTTTAGGGGAAGGGAAAGCCTTAATAGGCGTTATAGCAGAGGTCTTAACCTGGAGCCAAAATGTTTTGTCACCGACCGTAAAACAGGCAGTTATGTTTATCCTCATATTGCTGTGGTCGTTAATCTAAGAAAAGGGCCATAGAGTAGCTGTTTGTTCATTAGAGGAGGTTTGTTCATTTCTGGTTAACATTGTTGCTGTGTTCCACAGACAGCTGCCACCCAGGCATTAGCAGTCTGACAGCGTTCCCACAGCGTGTCTGCTATGGATCTAAACTTTTATTTCCCAGGTCAGGGAGTGTGACATTCACGGAAGCCGAATGTTTCTCAACCTTACAGCGCTCAATAATTAATAATCGCTCTCCCAGGTGAGCCCAAATACTTATATGTTGAAGTTGCAGAGCCATAACACAGGGCCACAGCAACCCTTCAGCCTTTTCTCTTACAGAGGCCTCACCTTTTGTAGCTGTTGCTTCTCTTCTTTTGTGGCCCACGGTGCTTCCATTAAAAGAGGAGTTATTTTGAGCTTTAAGAAATTCAAATGAGCCCCCCATGAGCGAACTTTTCCACAGCTTCCAGACCTTTGAGATTAGACCGCCATCTTTAAAGCACAGGGGTACGAGATAACAAACACAGTGTTTGAAGTGCTCCTTAGAGGGTGCACCACCACAAGTTGCTCAGGACGCACACAGTCACATCCCCACTTATTTTTTTTAGTGTTGACCGTGGCTTAATTAAAGCACAAATGTATGGTATGTGTTTTAAGCTCCTGCGAGTTGTGTGTTTATATGATGGTGAGTTATAATCTGTGCCTGCATGAATATGTAGTGGAAAACCATGAATATTTATATTGTCAATATAATTAGTGATGTAGACTAATGGAGGCCATGTTTTGCACTTGAAGCCATGCCAGTTTTTGTGGTTGTTTATTTCCTGGCTTGTTGTCCCCACAGCAGTGCTAAATAAAGAGCATCATTATTCCCCAAACATCATAAATTTACCAGCTCTTGCACCAGAAGTATAACCGTTCTAGTTGCTTTTTTAAATATAAACTGTTTTCAGCCTAACTAATATATAAAATTAGCAATTTTTGTTGGCCTTCCCGGTCAAGAGAAGAAAAAAAAAGCCTTACAATTCATTCACATTTGTTGTTGAATCATAATCTTGCACAAAAGCTTATGAAAAACCTGTAATTTGGGGGTATTTATGTACTAGACTAAGAAACCTCACTCAGTTAGAAATGATCTTTTATTTTGTTTATCTTACTTGTATCCCTAACAATTGTTTGAAAGTAGATGTAACTGAAGCATTATCTTTACTTACCAAGACATTCTATTCTTATGAGGCATGAATATAAACTGGCACAGAAACCTATTTTTTCAGCCACTGGACAGAAGGCTAGACAAGAACCCATTTTTATTTTTCCATCAAGCGCTCTGAGGCTGAGGATACAGTAGGTAAAACAATCATTAAGTCTCCGTTTTTAGATTTTTATAGAGATCACAAAGTTTCTACAAAAGCTGTTAGTTTGTTTTAGCTCCATGGAAGAATGAATGTTTGGAAAACTGTCAGGAACAAGCCTTTTCTTTTTTAAGCATCATAAATGTAAACATTTGTGGTATCTGTAAGCTGATGGGATTGAATCTGACTGTCTGCTGAATATGAGAAGAACTATGACTTCCCTAATGTTAAGAATGATGGATGATCCACGATCCTTTGGACTTGTTTCTAATTGACTGGACCTCCTCCATGCATTTGTATTTGCATATATCTTGTAAAAATCTTCTTTTTTTTCCTGAGGTGTCCTATTTCTTATTACGTAGTTTTTGAGTTTGTTATTTGTGCTTTGAAGGGTTTTGTTTTTTTGTTGGTAACAACATTTTAATGTTTTTAAAATCTCTCAGAAGACCACAGAAAATGTCCTAATAACTTTATCAGCACTTTTATCTCTATGATGCGTTAATCAAGATATCACGATGATTACCTCTAGTGAAAAAACATTACATACATAGATATGATATAAGAAAATGGGTGATTATTGCATCTTAAAGCAGGATAATGATTCAGAGCATAGGGCCAAATCAACACAGAAATTATTCACCAGAAAGATAATCAACCTTCTTCACAGTCCCACCGCTATGCACTATTTTAAACACATGAAGTGAACTAAAGAGCAGATAAAACACCAAGAAAAGAAGAACGTTAAAGATTCCCTCTTTCTATCAGATCTATCTTTAAAATCTTGTGGAAGGAAAAAGTGACTCTACTGTTTGAAGGTTTATATAAAGTTTGGCAGCAACGGTTCCAGTAACTGCTCCACCGTCAATTTTTTCTTACTTTTCATTTTAACTACTGCTTTATTTCATAAAGTGAGAGTTTTTTTGCCACTAAATAAATTTACTCAAGAAGATTTTTCAGTGTCAGATTACACTACTGAAAAAATATGAGTATATAATTACATTTTGCTCTATTTATCAGCAGGTTTGTGCCATTAAACATAGACGACACTGTATAATATGCTTATTTGCGTACACTGTATAATAGTTTGTTTCTAATAAAGGATGCTTTTCAATATACTGCCTTAAAGCAGACATTAGTAATCTATTTTGATTTAGCATTAAAGTGAAAAATGTACTTTAAATCTTAATTCCTTTTTCTGTATTTCTTCTTTGCAGTATTTGTCCAGGCCAACAAGCTCCAGCAGCACATTTTCTCTGCCCACGGACAGGAAGACAAGATCTACGACTGCTCTCAGTGCCCACAGAAGTTCTTCTTTCAGACAGAGTTACAGGTAAGAATCCGGTCCAGGTATAGCCTGCACAGAATGACCATGACTGCAAAGGTTGACAAACACTGAACGCAGGGATTCCACTATCTCCCTCCATCCCGGCTGGGACAGGCGACTCAGAAGGAATTATTTCAGGCTGTTTCCAAAACTCATTTGTGATGTGCAGATATGATTTGATTTGCTTATTAGACCAGCCGAGCGCTAAAATATCTGGAATTAGAGGATTAGCGGAATACTCATTTTTGAAGAGGTAATTACATACAGTGCAGAGGCAAAAACACGGCTGAGTCAATATGCCTGCATCTCCTCTCCTAATCACAAAGGAGGCCTCGTGGCTAAATATGAGCTCTGTCCTTAGGGAGTCCATATCTGCCCTTCAACAAAGTTACTAGTTGGACTTATGAACTCGCAATGTTAGAGAGATAATCCATTTTCTAGCAATCTTTTCCTCTGCTCCTTGGAGAACCTGAAAAAATGAAACAGACCTTATTATATTATTTCACTGTGGTGGTGTTTTCAAGCAGCTCTGTTTTGTTTAGGGGATTCTCCATCGTACACATGGCACACTTCTCATATCCAGATCTCTTTCTGTTACCTTTTTGAAAACCGAATCGCTAAAATATAAGTAAGCCTATAATCCTAGTGCTAAAAACTATATTTGTATTTTATTTACTTTAATGTGGTAAAAGAAGCAAACAGCTCCTCCTTTTTTTGCATTGACCTGGATCTTTGATTATACAGTGTTTTGAGGTAGGTCGTAGCCAGAGGAAGTGGCGATTGATTGGGAGTGATTTTCATATTAAGATTCAGGTTGTAAACACAGAGGCGTGTGTCTGCCAGGAGGAAGGTGAATGTGATCATTATCTGCTGGTCATTCCAGCAGCGGGAACATGAATAAAACAAGTCCTGATTCGCCAACACAGAACTCTGCAGCAAAGTAGTTTATATGAAAAGCCTCAAAAGCAGTAGCTCCAATGCTCACACTTTTCATGCACATCAAGCCCCCCTAATTTGTCACATTCTAATTTCTCACTGGTACAAGTGTTTTCTATACGGTGCGGCTTGCAAGAGATACCTGTAAACAATTTCAAATAACCTGGGGATGTTTTCCTACTTTTTTTATGTTTGACATTTTCAGGAATGAAGTGATCTCCACCTCCCGGAGGTGATGTTTCATGCATGATTATATTGTTTTACTGCGTGTGAAAAGACAAGTGCGGTACATGAAAGACCTATAGCATTCTGCTGTGAAACAGGGGGTTATGAAAGAAGAGCAAGAATGAGCTTGGGGGATAAGACAATCATTATCCTCAACCTGTTCTGTGCTCTACCAACAGTCCCATGTGAGCATGTGATGACATGATCTCAAACACATGTGCTGTTTATATATATACATGTGTTGTTTCTTGTAAAAGCAGAGAGTTAAAGGAAATTAAACGTGTCACAAGATGCCCTTTCAGAGTTTTTGCTCAGAGTGCATCGTAACAAAATAAAAACCTTTGTTCTTTTCTGTCATGCTACAAGCACACATTTATAAAAATATTTCTTTGTGATTTAAATCTGATATGACAACCCAAAATATTGGGATTATTGTGAAATGGAAACATGGTATATACAATTTTTAACATTATTTTTACAAATAAAATTCTTAGTTTTTAACTGACTATAATCTGATACCCCTTAAAAAACATTCCAACAAAACACAGGTTTCTTGTTATCTGTGTGGCAAATAGAGTCCACTTTTGTCCAATGTAATCCCAATGTTTTGAGTCAAAGGTTTTGTAATTCAAGAAGATGAAAGAAAAGAACACATAAATTTTAATAAGATGTAGAGAAGTTTAAAACATGCTTAGTTTACAGATCTTCACAAGAATCCAAAAATCTCTGTGATCACTTTTTAATCAAATTCCAAAAGTATTTTATTACTGAAATGCTGCCAAAATATGTCCACTCACCTAATCTTACAGGCCAGAAAGGCAGCCCGGTGCTTTTCTGGATCAGAATTAGAGGTCTATATCTTGGGGAAATGACTCTGTTCCCAAGAATTACTCCACAAATATTAGCAGATATTTTTAAACCTCTTTTATGTTGAAAACAATAAAGCCCAAGCCATTTTCCAAGTTATAACCTCTAACGGTTGTAACTTGACAAAACATGAAAACGTTAAAGAGTACAATTAGTTTTGTGATGCAGTACAAATGTTCTTTTTCTGAGGTTTCTGACTTTTTTTCTGTTCAAATTTACATGCGAGGTTAAAACGTGACAAAACCTCCGTCTCAGTTCCCAACCATTACCCCTTAAGACATCTGCTTGATATGGCTGCTTTTTTGTCACTCTCTCTGAACAGGAACTTTTTTCAAGCAGTGAGAGAATCCTTTCTTTGCTTGGGCCTGAGTTTGGAGTCTCTTCCTGATCCTCTCTGACTTGCTGGACCACTTGCTGGCTACCTGAGAACCCTCATATCTCACAGTAGTGGGAAGGGTCAAAGGGCCGGTGCAAGCTGGGGAGAGGAGGCAGCAAGGAAACAGAGAGCTGCCATGGCAGGTAAAGGAAAGCAGGGAAGATATTTTATTAATTTGCTGCTGGGATCCTGAAACAGACCAAAGGCTGTGACAGGTATCCAGTGCACCACTCCGCATCCTCCCCCCATGAACTCTACACTGCGAGGGGCTAGCCAATTTTCACCAGCCTGTCGAGATGGATGATGGGAGAGCATCCGTCTAATCAGCCCTCCCAGGACCCCCCGCCCAGCTGCCCCCCTCAGACTGACCAGATTGACTCACTCCTGGGTCTGCGTGCCCCAGAATTCAGAGTCCAGTGGAGAAAATCTCTCTTCTATTCTTTTCTATTTCCTCAATTTCTCTCTCTTGCCTTTTTTACCCCAACAAAAAATAAGCAGTGAGATGCACATACTACTCCTCCTCCTTAAACTCTGCAGGCAACTCGCCTCTAGCATCTCACATCCTTGTGCAGCCTCAACGTTGCTCATCTCTGTCTTTCACCCTATTAAAGTAAAATCTGAAGTGAAGTGTAGATATTTCATATTTGGCTGATTTTCAGGGCAGCTCAGCTACTCAAATAATTTCTTGCTGACCCCTGATTACGACCCACCTCTTCAGTCACAGTATATCCTCTCACCCGATCGCCTCTAATTCCCCCTTCCATCCTGCATAATACACATCTGAATGGCTTTTCTAAAGAATGCAATGTAATGTGAAATTTCCCTTTATTAGTTTTACACGCAGTTGAATTTAAAGTGGCTTCAAGGAATAGATTAGCCAACATTGGTGCTTGGATGGATTAATTAACCAGATTCATAACTGATGGATTCACAGCACTGGACACAACTTTATTCAGATGTTTCTCTAAGTGCATCACACCGTTATGTGTGTGAAAAATCCACATAGGTTATACTCCAGTTTTGCAGAAACTACCCGATGTCTGCTATCGGGAGGATTATCTCCGAATGATATTCCAAAGATAAGACAAGTCAACTGAAGTTGCACAACAGCTCTGGCAACATTTTCAGCTTAAAATTCCCTTGTTCCTTTTGAGTTGCTGCATATTTTATTCCTCTGTCAAATGATTTCCCTGTATTCTTGCAAGCCACACAGGATTGTAAGTCATGAGCTGAGTCTTGCTGTGATCAACAGAAAAGCGTTTTGACTCTGGTGTCCAATGGCTTCTCTCTCCACTCAGACACACGCAGGACACATACCTTAATTGGAGCTTTTTTCTTTTCTTATTTTTTTCCTTTTGACAAAACATTCCTTGAAAGACAATCCAAAGCAACCCGGCCTTAATGAGAGCTGCAAGTGACAAGAGCACATCTGCATCATGTTCTAACCCCCCCCCTCCACAAATGAGATTCTCCGCTCCCTGTGTGATGGCCATTATTGCCAAGCTGTGACCAATTCAGTGGTTTTAATTAAGCATATTTATAGGTTTCATGGTCACCAGGTCAGCGTAAACAGCTATGTTTGTCATAATGTCTGTTTCAGGCAGAAAAAAACGGGGAGCTCAGAGAGAGCTGGGAGTGTGGCAAAAACATCAGCAGAGTGGGTTCTTTGAGCATTAAAATGCATTGATTTACTTTTACTTATTTTTCAAATGATGGCTCCCAAAAATGACATTTTAGACACTTCTTTTCTCTTCCTCCCTTTGCCTTTCAAAGCATTTCTTTAGTTTGACGCAGGAGACCTAATTCCCCAGAAGTTTTTCTATTATTAATTTTAAAGTATGCCCCGGAAAATGCCCTAACTGCCCCGAGTCCCTAATGTGTCATACAAAAGCAACGCTTTATGCATTTGTCCCCAAGTGGCTCTCAAAGACCAAATTCTTCCTGAATGTCTTGTCTGCCAAGTGTGACAGCTCTTCACACATTTGAAAGTGGCAAATATATATTTATATTTCCTTTCATTTGACAACTTGTTTTCTTCTTCATCACCCCAGGTTCTTGGATTTCTGGCATTGTTTCAAACAGCAGCATGACAAAATAAAACAGAAGTGAATTAAGGGGGGGAGAAAAACTTGTGAGGCACGATCATTAATATTTAAGCTTATTTATAATTATGTACCACTCTGCACGCATTGCCATGCGCTGTAAACAAGCATATATACCACCTTAGATGACTTGTGATGTTTATCACAATAGTTGTGTTCTACTTCTGTAGGTGGATCAGAATTAGACAGCATGACAGACCTAATGATCCAGGGAGGATATTCTCTTTCGCACTGCGTGTATATATGAGCCTCTGTTTGTGGATATACATCTGTGTGCATGCTCTATGTATTTGCCTTTGTCTCCATCTCTCTCAGGGTCTGATATGTGCATGCAAACACAATGTCTGGAGGGAGACATGACAAAAAAAAACTCCCAGAAGCCTTTGAGCTCCTCTCTTTTTTGTCTTTTTTTTTTCTCTGTTGCACCATTGGGGAAAGTTAAATCCAAACAAAGAGGAGACGCTTAGTGTACTGCACTCGAATCCATCACCGGATCCTTTCCTCAAACGTGTCTCTTGTACTTTACTAGGTTGAGTTTTTCTGTAACTTTGATATAAACAATTTGAAGCGCTTCTCAAGGAAACACACGTAGGTTTAATTTTCTGTCTGTACTGATTTTGTTTTCTGGTTAACAGAATGTAGCATCATTCACAGTAAGCAGCACTAGATCAGACATTGCTGGAGTTTGACCTTCATATTTTAAGGATGCTGAAGTTTAACTTTTTCCATTTAAAAAAAACTGGAGAATTATGATTTTCAAGCTTTTTTTTCAGATTTTCAAACAAGTGTAAACAAAAAATGTGCATGTTCAGATTTTATTCACTGTCCTTTTGTCAGAGATAACAGACTGAAGCTTGTTACAAAAATCCAAGAACTGAAAAATTTGTTTTTGTTCACGGATGGCAGGTAAAATGTTTGTTTCTGCTCTGACAACTCACACTTTATCAGAAAAATCAGCTGCAGAACTCCTGTCCACTGTAGCCTATGTATAACTCACAAAAGGCAATACAATGGCGAGGGAGCATTTTAAGATTGATAAAGGAGGCTGGGGAGGAGGACAACAAATACTTTTGAATACAACTTGTATTCCAAAGAAATATTTTCATATTACCTCAGATACAATCCTGCTCACCATTATTGGCACCCATTCATGTTTTTCATAGCTGATTGAATATTTTCTGAAGGAAATTCATCAAGTGAAACAACATTTTACTGCTGATAGCAGGAATGGTTGAAAGGGAAAAATGGACTGTTTTAAAATGGCCATCAATGAGTCCAGATCTCAGTCCAATTGAGAATCTTTGGAGGGTGCTGGAATCTGCCATTGGAGAAAGGAACCCTGCAAATGTACAAGAGCTTGAGC